>JALAZF010000452.1:4100000-4365000 GCA_022829125.1 Lathyrus tuberosus
ACCTGAAATCACGTGCCCAAGAAAACTCACCTCCGACAACCAGAACTCACACTTGGACAATTTGGCAAAAAGCTTTCTTTCTTTCAAAACCTGCAAAACAATACGCAAATGCTCCGCGTGCTCCTCCCGAGACTTAGAATAAATTAAGATATCATCAATAAACACAACCACAAAACGATCCAAATGCTCGTGGAAAATACGATTCATGTACTCCATAAACACACCTGGCGCATTAGAAACCCCGAACGGCATCACAGAATATTCATAATGACCGTAACGTGTCCTAAAAGCTGTCTTCTGAATATCTTCCTCTTTCACCCTAATCTGATGATACCCTGACCTCAAGTCAATCTTACTAAACACACACGCACCTACCAACTGGTCCATCAAATCATTAATTCTCGGAAGAGGATACTTATTCTTAATCGTCACCTTATTCAACTGGCGATAATCAATACACAATCGCATACTTCCATCTTTCTTTTTCACCAACAAAACTGGAGCACCCCAAGGCGACACACTTGGTCTCACAAACCCCTTATCCAACAAGTCATTCAACTACTTTTTCAGTTCAACCAACTCAGATGCCGACATTCTATATGGTGCCATCGATACCGGTCTAGTACCAGGAACTAGATCTATAGAAAACTCCACCTCTCTCTCTGGCGGCACATCTGAAATATCCTCCGGAAACACTTCCGGAAAATCACATACAACAGGAAACACATCAAGTGAAACTTGACTATCCACAGTCAATGATGCAAACAACCCAAACAACTGAGCTTCATCCGCCAAAAGTTTCTTCAACTCCTTGGTAGATAAGAAACTCGAGTCTTTGTCTTCCTCAAGAGAAGGAAACCTTACTAGCTTATGATAACAATCAATATGAACCCTATTGAACTGCAACCAATTCATTCCCAGAACCACATCTAAACCCTCCAACGGCAAACACACCAAATCCATCTCAAATTCTTTACCATAAATGGTCAAAGGACAACTTAAACAAACCAAAGAAGTAGTTACTAACCCCATTGCTGGAGTATCAATAACCATTTCACCACCCATCGAAGACAACACAAGATTCAAACGCTTCGCGCACTCAGACCAAATAAACGAATGAGTTTCTCCAGTATCAATAATAGCAACTAAAGGAGTACTATTAATAAAACAAGTACCTCTGATCAGACGATCTGCACTTGAAGTCCGAGTCCCTGCCAATGCAAAAACCTTCCCACCAGCCGGAGCTTGCTTTGATTTCGGACACTTTGTACTAATATGACCAGGATCACCACAGTTGAAACACTTCACCACATTCTGCCTCTTACAATCCGCCGTTACATGTCCTAAACCTCCGCAATTGGTACACTTCCTCATATCCTTTCTACATTCAAACTGACGATGTCCCAATTCACCACACCTATAACATCTCGGAGAATTAGACATACCTCCTCCACTTGGCCTTCTTTCAAAATTCCCCCTTTGTTCACCCTTATTAGCTGGTGTTACATACGGACCACCACGGAACTGTTGCTTCCCTTTCCTCTCGCTCACACTCTTATAATGAGTAGAACGAGCTTTGCTATCCTCCTCAAAAATCCTACAGCAATCCACCAAATCAGAAAACCTTCTAATCCTTTGGTAACTGATTGCCTGCTTTATCTCAGGACGCAATCTGTTCTCAAACTTCACGCACTTAGAAAACTCTGCAGTCGCTTCAACATAATGTGGATAAAACTGCACAAGCTCCACAAACTTAGCAGTATAATCAACAACAGACATATTACCTTGTTTTAATTCTAAGAACTCAATTTCCTTCTTTCCTCTTACATCTTCGGGAAAATACTTCCTCAGAAACTCAATGCTAAACACCGCCCAAGTGATCTCTTCCTCTGCAGCTTCCAACACATGACGTGTACTAACCCACCAATCATCAGCTTCTTCTAGTAACATGTGAGTACCCAGTCTCACCTTCTGATCCTCAGCACAATCCATCACTCGGAAGATTCTTTCAATCTCTTTCAGCCAAATCTGAGCACCATCAGGATCATATCTTCCTTTGAAGACAAGTGGTTTGTTCTTCCAAAACTCATCATTACCAGCAGCATTAGGTGCACCCTGCACAGCCCGAGCCATAGCTTGCATAGCAGCAGCCAAAGCAGCGTCATTTCTACCAGCCATATTCTGTTCATTTCCAATAACAGCAACTATGGTTAAACAAACAGCTCACCCAACTACAACGACCAACAAGGACTGACACAAACTGACACTGACTGGCTCTGATACCACTTAATGTAACACCCCCAATCTATACCCCAAGCTATTAAAGCGATAATAAAATTCAAAATTTCATCAGAGTATATTTAAAACATTCACGGCATAGACCGAGGGGTCACATCAATTTGAAACAAAATACACATAAACCTGCCCATAAAGATATGCAACAATCAGGTAGCAATTAATAGAGGAACTTAGTTCCTACTACCCACAATTCAGGTACAGAATAAAAGCGGAAAATCTGTACTGAAACCTCATATATATATATATATATATATATATATCATGAAAAATTTGTCTGCCAGATACAATCATACATGTACAATCTTAAAATAAACATATACATATACACACAAATCACCAACGATCTCCCTAACTACCCGGTGTCACATATCAGAGCCGACCGACAAAAGAATGAAGACCTAAGCTTCACAAAAAGACCTCCAGCAATCTAATCTGCAATGCCTCATAGAGCATCATAAAACAGCAGAAGGGTGAGAAACACAATCATAATATAATTGCATATAATTATATAATAACACAACATTACACACATAAAATATTCTCACCACAACGTACAACAGAATCCAAATACCACGCAACACAATACATGTCTCAACTCATCAATTCCAATCACAATTCCACACAAACTCAATCCATTCATGAATTATGCAAATGCAAGAGACCGACACAATGACTCTATGCATATGCACATGCGGGTACCGACTTTCCATCAATCTCATCACTAGTTCACTCAGGAACTCTGTTGGAATCATCGCTCGTTACATCACTGTAACTCCCCGTCGGGCATACGATGTTCCCCGTCGCTCACACCCCACACGGGCACACGACGTTTATGGATCGTTCACACCCCACACGGGCACACGACCCGATCGCTCACACCCCACACGGGCACACGATCGTCTATAATCATTGCTCACACCCCACACGGGCACACGACGCTATAGCGGATTCCCTCTGGAACCAAATCGTCGCTCACACCCCACATGGGTACACGACATTACAAGAATGCATATCATGATGCTTGGCATACAATGACTCATGGCATTCTAATGCACACATATACACAACCATAATCATGCATATATCATCAAATACAACACATTACATTTACGTGCCCTTAGGCCATAATTCATCATCACAACATGTATTTCATGTATTTTCATCTCACCATAGCACACAAGTCATACAACATTCATAGAGATAGCACATTGCATGATACACATCAATTACACACAATTACAACGACAAAAGTCGGCAAAACGACACTATTCCAATTTCTCGACATAATTAAATCGGCCAACGATTTAAAAACCATCATCATAAGAAAGTACATGCTACAAGCTTTCTAACGCATCAAACCGACTCTCAGATAAAAAGTTACAGAGAAAACAAATTGGGAAAAGCTGTCATGTTCGCAGTGCGAAGCTCCTAGCGAGTCCTTCGCAGTGCGAATGTACCAGCGAACAGTGGCAGAAGAAAAATAGCCTAGAAAATTCCCAACGTTCGCAGTGCGAACTCCCAGCGAATGCTCGCTACCCCATTCGCAATGCGAATCCTCCAGCGAACAGTGGCAGAATGAAAAATAATACAACGTTCGCATTGCGAACCTCACGCGAACGTTCGCCACTCATTCGCTGGCCATTTGCAGTGCGAACCTGCGATTTCAGCAAAACCCAGCAGCGCACCAGATCACCCAAAAATGATATTTTCTCAAACAAAACATTTCCAAACCAACATATGACAATCAGAACCTAGTCTAATCATGGTAACAAGTATTCTACCGCATTTACATCGATTTCCAACCGCGAAAACATCGATTTCTCTCTATCGACCTAGAATAGAAAACTATGAAAACACAACAAACAATCCAATACACACATACATAATCATACACAAGCATAGAATAATCGAGTTTCGCACCCTTACCCGATTAAATAGCATGTGGAAAAGTCGGTTGATCGATTCTTAGATTTTTCATGTTTTCTCTCTATCTCCTTTTTCTTTCTCCTTTCTTTCTTCCTCTTTTTCTTCTCTTCTTTTTCTTTCCTTTCTATTTTCTCTCTTTCTATTTCTATTTCTATGAAAAATATAATATCTACCCAAACAAAAGACCAAAATACCCCTACACTCAAACATCTCACAAACGCTCCCAAAACGCGATAAAATATAATCTCGATGAAAAATAACATATTTTCAACTAAAATTCAGAAATAAAATAATATAATAATAAAATAATCAAAACGACTCAATTAAATAAAAATACTAAAACTGGGGCGTTACAGCGGGCGTTTGATCAGAAGGTGCGTCCTCGGGTTTACAAAGTCAGAGATGTAGTACTCAAAAGGGTCCTTCCTCCTAGTACAGATCACAGGGGAAAATGGACTCCCAACTATGAAGGTCCATTCGTGGTTAAAAAGGTCTTCTCGGGCGGAGCCTTATTGCTTGCAACCATGGATGGCGAAGACTTTCCATCCCCTGTTAACTCAGACGCAGTCAAAAAATACTTCGCATAAATAGACCCGCTGGAAAAAAAAAGAGAGTCCAGGCAAAAAAGGGCATCCCGGCGAACCATAAAAACAAAATAAAAAGGTTCGGGCAAAAATTAGGGATATAAATAAAAGGGTTATTTATATGAAACCCCCCTGTCATATGAGCGTGTTTCGTTTTACCCCCCACTGTTGCCATAGGCAGGTTTAGGCAACGCTTTTTTTGAAAAAACCGTTGCCAAAAGACATAGAGGGGGAGAAAGCAAAATTCGCTAACATTACAGGGGTGAAATTCACTATTAACCCTAAATAAAACAATTTGTACACCCGGTAAGTTGAAAACCTGAAAGGGCAACTTAGGCAAAAAAGGGTATCCCGGTGGACTGAAAACCCGAAAGGGCAGTCCATACAAAAGAGGGATTTAAGCGAACGATTGCGGTCTGAGTTATTTGTACTCCATCACTGTTTCAGCAACTGACATTCCAAAGGATAGGAATCGGTCCAATCACTCCTCAGAAGGCAAGGTCGGGGAGTTTTGAAGACATACTGGCTATAGCAGAATCGAAACTCAGTAGAATGCCGTTTTCACATTGCCATTAGGATAGTTTCTTTTCTCAATTTACAGCAATCTCCTCTTTCCAGGGTTTGCTTCCGAATGTATTTGCCGATTTCAGGCATTTTTCAATAAATTGAATTTCAGTCAAAAGCTTCTTATTTTGTTTTTACTGCTTTGTTTGCAAAAACGTCCGAATTTTTGATAAAACATTGCATTTAAAAACATTGTGGCCTTACAATAACATGCGCAGAAAAACATTTAAAATCACTTTGAATGTTGAGTAATTCGGGATGGTGGACTCAAACCACGCAATATCCTGGGGCATGTGTGCGTATTCTTTTGTTGCAGGTAACAGGTACAAGTGATTTCGAAGGTGAGAGCATGGGCCATTTTCTTCCAGATAAGTGATCACTTACCCTTAAGTCAGAATACCGGGGCAACCATATTTAGCAAGATGAGATCAACGAAGCAAAGCTAATAAGGGATCGTTGGATCTTATTAAGTCGATTCTCCCACTTAATACTTCCAATAGCTACAAGATTTTCTGTGTCGATAACGGTTGCAAATTCCCTAGTAGAGTTGCTTCGCAGACCTTGCAGTTAATGTTCAAGACTCAGTGAGTGTCCAGGAGTTTGAGG
Organism: Lathyrus tuberosus; assembly: GCA_022829125.1. NCBI lineage: Eukaryota > Viridiplantae > Streptophyta > Magnoliopsida > Fabales > Fabaceae > Lathyrus > Lathyrus tuberosus. The sequence goes on from JALAZF010000452.1 coordinate 4,105,979, forward strand.
ATGCCAAATCTTCTGTAAAATCCTCTTGGGACGATTTCTTCAGATCAGCCTTGTAATCTGGGGCAAAAGCGAATTTGTGATCCCTCCCAAGCATGGGGCATCTGGAAATCCCTCCGACAAGATGTGTTCCAAATCTATTATCTCCAGTAGAGTGACCTCTCAATTATTGTATTTTTAGCTAAAGTCTCTGCATTTGTTTAAGAGTTTGAAGATGCGTGGTCTTCTGTAAAATCCTCTTAAAAGACATTGCCCCAGCACGAGACGCTTTGAAGCGGTTCTCCCCAACAGAGTTTGTTGTAAACTCATTATCCCCAGTGGAGTTGTCAAGCGGAAGGTTCGCCTAACATGGGGCATTGTGGCACTTATTCTAAGCTCGACAGCTTTGTTCCTCAATAGACTACCGTGGATTTGCTTTGTGTCTTCCCAGCAGATCTCTAGGGACTCTTTCCCAGTGAGTCACAACAGGACGTATTCTAACCAGGATTTGCGTATCCCCGATGGAGTAGTTGCGATCCCCAACAAGATCGTATCCCCGGCAGTTTGTTCTCAGCAAGAAGAGACTGTAAATTCATTGCTTAGCAACCAGGGCTAAATACGGTTGTATCCCCCACAGAGTTCAGCATTGAATCTTGTCAGTAATACTCCCCAGCTGAGTTATTTTTCTCCCCATAGAGGTTTAGCAGATGAACAGAATCTCTTCCTCAGCAGAGTGTAAGTACATTCTTTCCCCATACAAATCGGAAAGTTGTCATTCCTCCAATGGAGTTGCTATGATCAGAATTCATCCCCAAACAGATGAAATAATTCTTGGCAGAGTCATCACTCCCTTACACCTCAAAGTCCAATTTATTTTTGGCAAGCGTGACAATTTGGAGCAGATGGATTGTTCACTCATTCTCCAGCAGAGATATTATCCTTTCAGGAGTCTCTAAGGTCACATCATTGACCATTATTCCTCAGCAGAGTCAGCAGGGATGTATGATAAGTATGCAGAGCGTAATCCAGTGTTGAATTTTTGCAAAAGTCCACCTGCAGTGTGGCCGATTAGTAGCCAACTGACTTCAGCCAAAAGGCATCTTTCAAAAGTCCATCCGCAGTGTGGCAAGTCAGTAGTATTCTGACTCCATTTAAAAGACAATTTCAAGACCAACCGCAGATTGGCGAAAGTCCATCTTAGGGTGGCAAAGCATCAAAGTCCAACCGCAGATTGGCGAAAGTCCATCTTAGGGTGGCAAAGCATCAAAGTCCAACCGCAGATTGGCGAAAGTCTATCTTAGGGTGGCAAAGCATCAAAGTCCAACCGCAGATTGGCAAAAGTCCATCTTAGGGTGGCAAAGCAGTTTAAAGTCCAACCGCAGATTGACAAAAGTCCATCTTAGGGTGGCAAGGCAGGTTCAATTCCAACCGCAGATTGGCAAAAGTCCATCTTAGGGTGGCAAAGCAGGGTAAAGTCCACCTGCATTGTGGCAAGTCAGTAGTCGTCTGACTCCATTTAAAAGACAGTTTCAAGTCCAACCGCAGATTGGCAAAAGTCCATCTTAGGGTGGCAAAGCAGGGTAAAGTCCACCCGCAGTGTGGCAAGTTAGTAGTCGTCTGACTCTATTTAAAAGACAATTTCAAGACCAACCACAGATTGGCGAAAGTCCACCCGTAGTGTGGCAAGCCAGTAGTCGTCTGGCGTCTTTCCAAAAGACACTCTTAAAGTCCACCCACAGTGTGACAAGCCAGTAGCCGTCTGGCGTCGTTCCAAAAGACATTCTTAAAGTCCACCCGCAGTGTGGCAAGCCAGTAGTCGTCTGGCATCGTTCCAAAAGACATTCTTAAAGTCCACCCGCAGTGTGGCAAGCCAGTAGTCGTCTGGCGTCGTACAAAAGACGTTCTTAAAGTCCACCCGCAGTGTGGCAAGCCAGTAGTCGTCTGGCGTCGTTCTAAAAGACGTTGTTTTTCAAGACCATCCGCAGTATGGCAAGCCAGTAGTCGTCTGACGTCGTTCAAAAGACATCTCTCCAGTGCTATTCTTCCCATCAGAGTTTTATCCGAGTAGAGTTCATTTGGTTGGGTTTATATCCCTTTTCTTCTTCTCCACAGAGTGCAAATTTTTTGGTTATTTTCGGTATTCAATCCCTCCATACCTTGAAAGTCTGAAAGCAATCGCTATCATCCATTCAGGTCTACAGTGATTGAATAGGGGCAGCTGTAATACCCCAAAATTTTCCCTCTCATTTCTTTCATATCACTTAGCATGTGCTTTCATTTCATTTCATTGCATTCAAGTCATAGAAAAATAAAACATTCAGCATTGGTTCATACATAGGGCATGTGATCAGTTGATTTCAGAGCATTGATCATCCAAAGCAAGAGATCTAGAGCCAAGTGTCTTCAAACAAGCCTCAAAGGTCTCTTTTATCAGATATCATCTCAATTGATCTCACAAATTATTGGAAGATGGGAATTCATCAAGAAGTTGGACAGTTCATCATCTCCTAGCAAAAGCAGTCCAAATTAGGGTTTTGGATTCAAGCAGTCTCCTGATGAAATTTTGGTTCAAAATTGATCTCAATGTTTTCTACATGATGTCAAGTATCTAAGGATGGAAGATTTCCCATTGCCTCATTTCAAAAGAGGTTCAATTGATCATTTGCTTGGGAATCAAGAAATTTGGGGAAAAGTCAACTATGCAAAGGAAAAAGTCAACTCCTGACTTTTTAAGGTCAAATTCATGAAATTCAAGTCATATGTTCATTGGACAAGATTTGATCAAGAAATGTCAAGAGGTTCATGGAAAAATCAAGAAATCACAAAACTGATCAAAATAGAAACTTTAAGGTTTCCAAAAAATGGCAAGTTTGGACCATTTTGCACTCTACTTCAAGGCATTCTTTCTCCATGATAAAAGGTTCAAACTTCAGGCCCTAGTTGAGCCAATTAAAGATCACATTCCAAGCTTCAAATTCATACCAAGAACTCTTCCATTGGATCAAAATTGAGAGAGTTATGATCAATCAAAGTTGGACAAAATCAAGGCAAATCTCAAGTCATGGCAAGGCAGATTCAGGCCTCCAGGCCATAATTTCATCAAACACTTGGCGTGCCAAATGTCAAGTTGGTTTTCTCCATCAAGAAGGCTTCAAATGAAAAATTGTTGAACATCAAAGTTATTCATATCCATGTCCTCTTTAACTTTGATGTTGTGCATTTTCTCATTTGAACAAGTTATGGAGATCATATGAGGGCTCAAACATGGTGGTCTCACACTGAAACTCCATAGGTACCAAGGCCTTGCTTGCAGACCAAGTCACATGCCCATACACCAGTTGTGATTCCTTGTTTTCAAAGCATCTCCACCTTTGGATGTTGAAATTCACCTTGGGATTATTACCGAGTTGATCCTAACTAACCGAGTTAACTACCTTGACTCGGTGAGTTGAGTCTAACTAACTCCGACCCTAGCTCCAAACCCAAAGCTAAGTCCAAAGCTAATCCCAAACCCCCCACACTCCAAACCTAACGTCTATATAAGAAATCCTTCACTCATTTTTAGGGGATTCACCATTTTTTACCAAATTTTTCGCATTGCACTCTCAATTCTCTCTTCCAAACCCTCACAAAAAGCTCTTATTTCTTGAAGTATAATCACTTTTCACATTGAAAAGTGATTAATTATTGAGCTCAAACTCCATCATTTGGCTTTCTTTGTTTGGATTTCTGGAAGTTCAGATTATTCTACTTCAATCCAAGGGTTTCACACCATTTATTTTGGTGCAAGTTCGATCTAGGTGATTTTCCGCGACTTTGCTCGGTTTCGACGCGTTTCGGCTACTAATCGAGGAATCTCTGGTTTTCTTTAATTTTCTGCACCTTGATCACTTTGTAACAATTACCAAAGCAAATCTCCGCTTTGTAGGTTGGTTTTCCTCAAATCAATACTTGATTTAGCTTATTTGTAACTTATTCGATGTAGATCTTCGGTGACTTTTTATTTGGATCCATGGCGCTAGAATTTGATTTTTGACGCCGATGATTGTTGGATCTAATTGATGTTGATTGATGTGATTGAACTCAATTTTCATGCATGATTGTTTACATGATCATTTGGATGTTCGAATAAGTGATTTGCTGCTGAAAAGTGCTTTTCAAAGTTGAATTTTTGCCTCTGTTTCAGTGGTAATCGATTACTCGAATAGGGTAATCGATTACTCTGCCATATTTTCACGTTTTTAGCCAATTTTCAACTGAGTAATCGATTACCCTATGTGTGTAATCGATTACCACTGAAGCAGATTGTGTTTTTCTTGAATTTTCTTACTTGTTTGAGATCTCTTGCATGTCTAAACTTCATGGATTGATACGTTGATGATTCGGGGACTATTCTTGAGCTGTTTCACTTCACACTATTGCATGAGCATGATTTTTCGACACGCGGTTCTTGATTGTTAATCGATGAATGTTTATGTTTGCGTTGTTGATTAATTGATGTAATGATCACATAATGCACACACATTGAGCTTGTTAATTGTTAATTGATGCTTGTGTTGTTGGAATTGTTATGTGCATGTTCATTTGCTTTCTATTTCAATAGGTGCACATTTGTTGTAATTTGTTCACATGCTTAATAATGTGTATTCTATTACAATGTACATTATTCCATGGTGATTTCAAGATTTGTTTACCATGATTTATGGTGTGATTGTGATCATGTTTGTTTGAATAATGTGCAAGGCTTGAAGCATGTTTGTTCTTTTATGAATGAATCATTTGTGAGTGCATACTGCCCCTGATTTTTCATTGTTGTCTACACACATATATGCTGTTGTATGTGCTGCTATTTGCTTTTTACACCCATTTTGTAAGCTGAACATGTGCTGTTAATTGCTGTTTGGTACATGATGATAGATTTTACTGCTGCATTGCACTTATGAGCTGTAATTGTTGTTGTTTTCATGGTTTCCTTCCATTTTAGTTTCTTATTTGGATAGCATGATATGTTGTTTTGTGTAGAATTTTCTTCACACCTTTAGGATCCTTCTTCCTTAGTTCCTAACTTGTTTGATCCTTACTTGTTCTTCTCTTCTTATTTCTTTATTTGTAAGTTGTTTTGCTAACATTTTCAGGGGCTAATGGTAAGTCAAGTGTGTGGGTGTGCACCCACATACAACTTCTTTTCTTATCTTTTAAAGCTTTCAATGTGTGATTGTGATAAGCATATTATGCTTCTTTGACACTTCACTTCTTTCATCCCTTTGAGTTCTTAACTTAACTTCAATCTTTGAAGTAAGTTAGAACTTTCTTTTCTTCTCTTTTCTTTTAGACTTAGGCTTCTAAACCATACTAAACCCTTAGGAACATCCAAGCATGATAACATTAGGGTGAGTCTTAGTCACCTTTAGTTTTTACCTTTGTTTCTTTTGAGTCTCTCTTCTCTCATCTCAAAACAACTTCAAAACATCTAATAAAGGTTGAAACATCTTCATGTGTCATGGGCCTTATTCCATGGGGGGGGGGGGGGGGGGGGGGGGGGGGGGGGCTTGCATACATTCCATCTTGGAATGTGTTGTGGGTTTTCTAGCATGATGTACAAGTCTTTAACATGAAGTGATTTCACAAACAAACTAAAAAATACTTCTTCATTTAAAAATAACAAAAACATTTAATAAAGGGAATAGGCTAGTGTACTTAAGCCTTTAACCTTGGAAGTAAGTTTGGGGATCTTCCTCATGCTTAGTGTACTTCATCATCATTTCATTTTGGAATGATGCATGAAACGCACATTCCATTGAAAAAGACTTAGGTACACTCTCCTATGCAAAACACTTCAAATAAAAATCTTCTAAAATACTTCAAACCAACAATAACGTCTTTCCTTCGGGAATTCACTTCTCATCTCACTCACTCTCAATGTACGAACATGCTTCTCCTTGTTCTCTTGCAATACGGTAACACACTCGATTCAGCGAGCCTGCAACACCTGAGCTAGAACATTAGCCATTCCCTAAAAAACAAAATAGTTTTCCCTTAGCTGAGGGGAACTACGTCGCTCTGATTCTCATGTTCCCGATGAGATACGTAGGCAGTGGGGTAGGGCCCATTCGAGCACTTCTTTTATTTTCCCTACATTTGTTTCTCGTTCCTTTTCCAGTATTTTTTCTATCACCCTTTGAGCAGTACTTCAAGCGTGGATCCCGTCGAGTAAGACGGACGTGAAAGGGTGCGATAACCTTCCCTTCACGTAACCGACTCCCTTACCTATTCTCTTTGGTTCGCGAGACCACGTTCTATCATTTCTCCCGGGTTTGTGCCGCATTACCCTTCCCTTTCTTTGGGATAAAAATGCCTGGCTGGTGACTCTCTTTCTTTCTTCCGCGCCACTTTCGCGTTTGTACCAGGATGAAAATCCCGGGTGCCACAGACGGTTATACATCTCAGGGCGAAACACAAACTCCCTTTTGCTTTCCTACACAGAGTCCGAGATTTATACCGAGGACAAATATCGAAATGATGTACAGAGATTGTGATCCTGAAGGATGCCGTGCTCCGTCAAATTCATTAGAGGAATACACTCCGATGAAATACAACATTGACCACGACTATTATGGCCCAATGGATGGTTTACCTATCTGGCAGCCGTATCCCGGAGACTTGGGGCAAGAAAATCAGTCGAACAATGAAAATCAGCTGAGCATCATTGAACAGAATACCTGTGTCCCCGCCATGTCATGGGAGCAACACTCAGGTCAATCCGAACTTATCCAGTACGATGATGAATTGGCAAAGCTTGCCGTACTAGAATTCATCAACTATGCTTTTCCCGAGGTCAACGTCATCGAGAGAGATGAGTCCTCCAGTTCCAAAGAAGTGTGGGACACCCTGGGACAACCAAGCGGAAAATTTGACTTCATGGTCAAGTACACCGCTCCTGAAAGCTCTCGTATCAAGTTCGAAGACATCCAGCCAACTGGATGGGGAGATACAGCTGAGAGTACAAATACTATGCAAAATACAACTGAGGAATCCTCCTATGACAACTCTGCTTGGGAGACAGATTCCAATGATCCTGCTCCACCACGAATCAGTGTCATTTCTGAAGACAAATCAAGGAAGGTACCAGACTTTGTGATTCACCGAGGAGTTCGCCGCCAGTGGGTTGCTGTCGATGTTCCGAAGATTGTTCATAAGTTTAAGTAATTGCCATCTTTACTTTAACCTTTCACCTTGCCCAGGTGAAACGAATGTTTTGATAGGGCTCACTTTCTATAAATATCCCTCTTCGCTTCGCCGTAAGCGACAGAGTTTTGTTTTATAGGGCTGTAGTTTCAAGAATCGACTTGTTCATTAATAAAATAACGTCGTTCTGTAATTTCCGCATTAATTGTTGTTTTCTCTTTTCGTTTTTTCAGAAAATGGTAATCCTAAAAAACAACCCATTAATAAAAACAAGCAGTTTTCAAAAAAACATTGCACACACTCTTGCATTCTCTCTATCTCTTCTAAACACAGATCATCACGTCACGCAGATTGCTTGTTTTAAACCCCGTTGAAACATACTATCCAATGCCTTCTCCCAACTTTGAGTTCCCGATATTTGAGGCTGAAGAAGAAAATGACGACGAAATTCCAGAGGAGATCTCCCGATTACTCCGACAAGAGGAAAGGTCCATTGAACCTCACAAAGAGCCGTTAGAAACGGTCAACTTGGGTTCAGAAGAAGAGAGAAAAGAAGTCAAGATTGAGGCACTGCTCAGTCCAACTGTCAAAAAGAGTTTGACGAAACTTCTTAAAGAGTTTCCCGATGTATTCGCTTGGTCCTATCAGGATATGCCAGGGTTGGATACCAGCATCGTGGAACACCATCTACCGTTAATATTGGATTGTCCGCCAGTAAAACAGAGGTTGAGACGGACTCACCCAGACATGGCCATCAAAATCAAAGAGGAGGTACAAAAACTGATTGACGCGGGTTTCCTCGCTACGTCAGAATATCCTCAATGGTTAGCCAACATCTTACCCATACCGAAAAAAGACGGAAAGGTCAGAATGTGTGTGGATTACAGAGATCTAAACAAGGCTAGTCCAAATGACGACTTTCCTTTACCACACATTGACATGCTGGTTGACAGTACAACAAAGTTCATAATTTTCTCCTTCATGGATGGATTCTCGGGCTATAATCAGATAAAAATGGTGCTGAAAGACATGGAGAAAACTTCATTCATCACCCCATAGGGTACCTTTTGTTACAAGGTAATGTCGTTCGGTTTGAAGAATGTCGGGGCAACCTATCAAAGGGCCATGACTACTGTGTTTCATGACATGATACACAAGGAAATCGAGGTATATGTCGATGACATGATTGCTAAATCTAAAACAGAAGAGGAGCATATGACCCACCTGTCAAAGCTATTCAAGCGTCTGAGAAAGTACAAACTCCGCTTGAATCCCAATAAATGCACCTTAGGTGTCTGTTCAGGGAAACTCTTAGGGTTCATCGTCAGCCAGAAAGAATTGAGGTTGATCCTGACAAGGTCAAGGCCATTCAAGAAATTCCTTCTCCAAAGACTGAAAAACAAGTTAGGGGATTCCTGGGACGTTTAAACTATATTTCCAGATTCATATTCCTCATGACCGCGACATGTGCGCCGATTTTCAAATTACTAAAAAAGAATCAGGACTGCATTTGGACAGAAGACTGTCAAACTGCCTTCGACAGTATTAAGGAATACCTGTTGAACCCGTCGATTCTATCACCTCCAGTGGAAGGAAGACCACTGATCATCTACCTCACAGTCCTAGAGGACTTAATGGGTTGTACTTGGCCAACAAGACGAAACAAAAAGAGAAGAGTCTGCCATCTACTATTTGAGCAAGAAATTCACCGACTGCGAGACTCGGTACACTATGCTTGAGAAAACTTGTTGCGCTTTTTCTTGGGCAGCCAAACGTCTTCGCCAGTACATGATTCGTCACACTACTTGGTTGATCTCAGAAATGGATCCAATCAAGTACGTCTTTGAAAAGCCTGCTCTCAGGGGAAGGATTGCCCGTTGGCAGATGTTGTTATCAGGATATGACATAGATTACCACGCTCAGAAAGCCGTTAAAGGAAGTGTTTTAGCCGATCATTTGGCTCATCAACTGATAGACGATTAGGAATCAGTCGGATTTGACGTCCCAGACGAAGATGTCATGTATCTAAAAATGAAAGACTGCGATGAACCGCTACCCAGTGAAGGGCCAGAACCAGATTCCCAATGGGGACTTATCTTTGACGGAGTTGTCAATCATTATGGAAACAGAATTGGAGCAATCATCATAACACCTCAGGGTACCCATATTCCTTTCACCGCCAGACTCACATTCAAGTGCACAAACAACGAGGCCAAATACGAAGCTTGTATTATGGGTCTCGAAGAAGCAATTGACTTAAGGATTAAGAACTTGGATGTATATGGCGACTCAGCTTTGGTTATCAATCAGATCAAAGGAGATTGGAACACATACCAATCAGGATCGATTCCTTACAAAGATTACGCAAGAAGGTTGTTACCCTTCTTCAACAGAGTCGAGTTTCATCATATCCCTCATGAGGATAATCACATGGCTGATGCATTAGCCACTCTCTCTTCTATGATTAGTGTAACGCCCCGGTCAATTTTGTCTTTTTAATTAATTGAGTTGTTTTGAGTATTTTATTATTATATTACTTTACTTCTGACTTTTATGTGAAAGTATGTTATTTTTCGTTGTGAATATATTTTGTCGCGTTTTGGGAACATTTGTGAGATATTTGAGTGTAGGGGTATTTTGGGCATTTTGATTTATTTTGTTAAGTTAGAATATAATAGAATAGAAAGAGAGAAAAATAGGAAGAAAAAGAAAAAAAAAGAAGAGAAGAAGAAAAGAAAAGGAGAAGAGAAGAAAAAGAGAGAATTGGGAAAACTTGGAAATCAATCAACCGACTTTCTAGAACACGATTAAATTGGGTAAGGGTGCGAAACTCGATTATACTATGTTTGTGTATGATTATGTATGTGTGTGTTGGATGATTCTCTTGTTTTCCATGTTTTTCACTTCTAGGTCGAAAATGATAAAATGATTAGGAATCGATGTTTTCGCGGTCAGAAATCGATATAATTTGCGTTGTATGATCACCATGTGTTTATGAGTCATTGTTGATAATTGTTTTGCTGTTGGAAGTGATTTGGAATGAAAAATGAGGTTTTTGGGGGTTTTGGATCATGTAACCCGTAACAGAATTTTTCTGGTTCTGGTGTGATTCGCCAGGCGAATTTGGGATTCGCCAGGCGAATTGAGTCTCGCCACTAGTTCGCCAGGCGAAGTGCTGGCGAAGGGAGATTCGCCAGGCGAATTCGTAAGTCGCTAGGCGAAATCGGAATTACAGAAAGGGGGTAGCTTCTGTAACTCTTGGGGTTTTTCTAAATTGGTGACTCGCCACTAGTTCGCCAGGCGAAGTGCTGGCGAATGGGATTCGCCAGGCGAAATCCATGGCGAAGGGATGGCGAATGGGGATCCGCCAGGCGAATTCCTAAGTCGCCAGGCGAATTTGGCTGTATCTTAATAAATTCTTTTCTTTGAAAATTCATAACTTTTGATCTATGGTTCGGTTTGAGGCGTGGTTTGGTGCGTTAGAAAGATTATAAAATGTACTTTATTATGATGATGGTTTTGAGAATTGTTGGCCGATTAAATTATGTCGAGAATTAGAGAATGTGTTGTTTTGTTGTCGACTTTTGTCGTTTAATTGTGTGAACTTGATGTGTATGTGTAATATGCTGCTGGTGTGAATATTGTATGACTCGTGTACTGTTAAGTGATGAAATTGCATGAAATACATATTGTGATGATGGTTGGTGGCCTTATGGCAAGAAAATGCGATGTATGGTAATTGTTGATATATGCATGATTATGGATGTGTATATGTGTGCATATTAAATGTCATGAGTCATTGTATGCCAAGCATCATGATATGCATTGTTGTGACGTCCTGAGTGACGGATTGATTCCAGAGGGAATCTGCTATAACATCGTACGCCTTAAAAATAAGAGGACCTAAAGCGATTTGATATATTGTGCGCCTTAAAAATAAGAGGACCTAAAGCGATGGTTATAGACGATCGTGTGCCCATGTGGGGTGTGAGCGATCGGATTGTACGCCTTATACCGAGAGGACCTAAAGCAATCCATAAACGTCGTGCGCCTTATACCAAGAGGACCTAAACGACGGGGAACATTGTAGGCCCCACGGGGTGTTACTTGAGTGATCCTCAGTAACGAGCGATGATTCCAGCAGAGTTCCTGAGTGAACTAGTGATGAGAAATGTTGGAAGTCGGTACCGCATGGCATGTGCATAGAGTCGTTGTGTTGGTCTCTGTGCATTTGCATAAATCATGGATTAATTGTGCATGGAATTGTGAATGTGATTGATGAGATGGAATATGTGTAATTGTATGGATGATGAGTGTATTGTGTATGATTGATGTGTAGTGGTATTTGATACTTGAGAATTGTACTGTGTTGTGTTGTATTTGATTGTGGTGCATTTGTGGTGAGAATGTTTTACCTGTGTATTTCTGTGTTAATATATAATTATATGCAACTGTAATATGATTATTTTTCTCACCCTTCTGCTGTTTTATAATGCTCTATGAGGCATTGCAGATTAGAGTTGCTGGAGGTCTTTTTGTGAAGCTTTGTGTCTTCATTCTTTTGTCGGTCGGCTCTGATATGTGACACCGGGTAGTTAGGGTGGCCGTTTGTGATTTTTTGTATTATGTATATGTATCTTTGAATTGTACATGTATGGTTGTACATGACGAACAAACTTTCATGATATATATATATATATATATATATATATATATATATATATATATATATATATATATGTTGATATTCAGTTACGGATTTTCCACTTATATTCTGTAATTGGATTGTGGGTGTATTACTACCTAAGATTGTTGCATATCTGTATGAGCAGGTGTTGTATGTTTTGTTTCAAATTGATGTGACCCCTCGGTCTATGCCGTGCATGTTTAAATATACTCTGATGAAATTTTGTATTTTATTTATCGCTTTAATAGCTTGGGGGTATAGATTAGGGGTGTCACATTAAGTGGTATCAGAGCCAGTCCGTGTCAGTTTGTGTCTGGTTGTGTTAGTCTTTGTCGGTGTTGGCGTTTGGAGTGGGCTGTTTGTTTAACCATAGTTTCTGTTATTGGAAATGAACAGAATATGGTTGGTAGGAATGATGCTGCTTTGGCTGCTGCGATGCAAGCTATGGCTCGTGCTGTGCAGGGTGCATCTAATGCTGCGGGTAATGATGAGTTCAGGAAGAACAGACCGCCTGTCTTCAAAGGGAGACATGATCCTGATGGTGCACAAATTTGGTTGTAAGAGATTGAAAGGATTTTCTGAGTTATGGATTGTGCTGAGGACAGTAAGGTGAGACTAGGAACTCACATGTTACAGGAAGAAGCTGATGACTGGTGGGTTAGTACTCGTCAGGTGTTGGAAGCTGGGGATGAAGAAGTTACTTGGGAATTGTTTAGCCAGGAGTTTCTGAGGAAGTATTTTCCCCAGGATGTTAGAGAAAAGAAGGAAATTGAGTTCTTGGAACTGAAACAAGGTAGTATGTCTGTTGTTGATTATACTGCTAAGTTTGTGGAGCTTGTGCAGTTTTATCCTCATTATGCGGAAGCGACTGCAGAGTTTTCTAAGTGTGTGAAGTATGAGAGTGGATTGCGTCCTGAGATTAAGCAGGCAATCGGTTATCAGAGGATAAGAAGGTTTTCTGATTTGGTGGAATGTTGTAGGATTTATGAAGAGGATAGTAAGGCTCGTTCTACTCACTACAAGAGTGTGAGTGACAGAAAAGGGAAGCAACAGTTTCGTAGTGGTCCGTATGTAACACCAGCGGATAAAGGTAAACAAAGGGGTACTTTTGATCAAAGGTCAGGTGGAGGAGGTATGTCTAATTCTCCGAGGTGTTTTAATTGTGGTGAGTTGGTGCATCGTCAGTTTGAGTGCAGGAAAGATGTGAGAAAGTGTTCTAATTGTGGAGGTGTCGGACATGTCGTAGCTGATTATAAACGGAAGAATGTGGTGAAGTGTTTCAACTGTGGTGAACCTGGTCATATTAGCACAAAGTGTCAGAAACCGAAGCAAGCTCCAACTAGTGGGAAGGTGTTTGCATTGGTGGGGACTCAGACTTCAAGTGCAGATCGTCTGATCAGAGGTACTTGTTTTATTAATAGTACGCCTTTAGTTGCTATTATTGATACTGGAGCGACTCATTCGTTTATTTCGTCTGAGTGCGTGAAGTGTTTGAAGCTTGTGTTGTCTTTGATGGATGGTGAGATGGTTTTTGATACTCCAGCAATGGGGCCAGTAACTACTTCTTTGGTTTGTTTGAGTTGTCCTTTGACCATTTATGGTAAAGACTTTGAAATGGATTTAGTGTGTTTGTCGTTGGAAGGGTTAGATGTGGTTCTGGGAATGAATTGGTTGCAATTCAATTGGGTTCATATTGATTGTTATCATAAGTTAGGAAGGTTTCCTTCTCTTGAGGAAGAAGAAGACTCGAGTTTCTTATCTACCAAAGAGTTGAAGAGACTTTTGGCGGATGAAGCTCAGTTGTTTGGGTTGTTTGTATCTCTGACTGTGGATAGTCAAGTTTCACTTGATGTGTTTCCGGTTGTGTGTGATTTTCCAGAAGTGTTTCCAAAGGATATTTCGGACTTGCCGCCAGAGAGAGAGGTGGAGTTTTCGATAGATCTAGTTCCTGGTACTAGACCTGTTTCTATGGCACCTTATCGTATGTCGGCATCTGAGTTGGTAGAGTTGAAGAAGCAATTGAATGAGTTGTTGGAGAAGAGGTTTGTGAGGCCAAGTGTTTCTCCTTGGGGTTCTCCAGTTTTATTGGTGAAAAAGAAAGACGGAAGTATGCGATTGTGTATTGATTATCGCCAGTTGAATAAGGTGACGATTAAGAATAAGTATCCTCTTTCGAGAATTGATGATTTGATGGATCAGTTGGTTGGTGCTTGTGTGTTCAGTAAGATTGACTTAAGGTCGGGATATCATCAGATTAGGGTGAAAGAGGAAGATATTCAGAACACGGCTTTTAGGACACGTTACGGTCATTATGAATATTCTGTGATGCCGTTCGGGGTTTCTAATGCGCCAGGTGTGTTTATGAAGTACATGAATCGTATTTTCCACGAGCATTTGGATCGATTTGTTGTTGTGTTTATTGATGACATATTGATTTATTCTAAGTCTCGGGAAGAGCACGCGGAACATTTTCGTATTGTTTTGCAGGTTTTGAAGGAAAAGAAGCTTTTTGCCAAATTGTCTAAGTGTGAATTTTGGTTGTCGGAAGTGAGTTTTCTTGGACACGTAATTTCAGGTAATGGTATTGCTGTGGATCCATCTAAAGTAGAAGCAGTTCTACAATGGGAGGCTCCGAGATCTGTTACTGAAATTCGAAGCTTTTTGGGTTTGGCTGGTTATTATCGAAGGTTTATTGAAGGTTTTTCTAAGCTAGCACTTCCTTTGACCCAGTTGACTTGTAAAGGGCAAGCGTTCATTTGGGATATTCGGTGTGAAGAAAGTTTTAATGAGCTGAAGAGAAGATTGACGACAGCTCCAATTTTGATTTTGCCAAATCCTCATGAACCGTTTGTGGTGTATGGTGATGCTTCTTTGATTGGTCTAGGTAGTGTGCTAATGCAAGACGGTAAGGTTGTGGCATATGCTTCAAGGTAGTTGAGAGTGCATGAGAAGAATTACCCTACGCATGACTTGGAGTTAGCAGCGGTGGTTTTTGTGTTGAAAATTTGGAGGCATTATCTTTTTGGTGCGAGGTTTGAAGTCTTTAGTGATCACAAGAGTTTGAAATATCTGTTTGATCAGAAGGAATTGAATATGAGGCAACGAAGATGGTTGGAATTTTTGAAGGACTACGACTTTGGCTTGAATTACCATCCTGGTAAAGCTAATGTGGTAGCCGATGCATTGAGCCGGAAATCTTTGCATATGTCCGCTTTAATGGTTAAGGAGTGGGAGCTTTTGGAATCGTTTAGAGATTTGAGTTTGGTATGTGAAGTATCGTCGGATAGTGTGATGCTGGGTATGTTGAAGGTTACTAATGATTTTCTGATGACGGTGAGGGAGAAACAAAAGTTGGACATGAAATTGGTGGATTTGATGTTGGTTGACGAAAAAGATGCGAGTGGTGATTTTCAAGTGGATATTAATGGTGTGTTGAAATTCCGTGGGCGAATTTGTATTCCGGACGATTCAGATTTGAAATGAATGATTTTGGAAGAAGGACACTGGAGTAATTTGAGTATACATTCGGGAGTGAACAAGATGTACCAAGATTTGAAAAAGATTTTCTGGTGGTCTGGATTGAAAAGAGATGTGGCTCAGTTTGTGTATGCTTGTTTGACGTGCCAGAAGTCGAAAGTGGAACATCAGAGGCCGAGTGGTTTGTTGCAACCGTTGGATATTCTGGAATGGAAATGGGATAGAATTTCTATGGATTTTGTAATGGGGTTGCTGAATACTCAGCGAGGGCATAATGCTATTTGGGTGGTTGTTGATAGGCTGACTAAATCGGCTCATTTCATTCTGATTGGCATCAGTTTTTCCTTGGAACGGTTAGCTGAGATTTATAGCAGTGTGATTGTAAAGTTGCATGGAGTTCTGTTAAGTATTATTTCGGATCGAGATCCAAGGTTTACCTCGAGATTTTGGGAAAGTTTACAGAAGGCATTGGGTTCTAAATTGAGGTTGAGTTCGGCTTATCATCCGCAGACGGATGGGCAATCGGAGAGAACGATTCAGTCTTTGGAAGATTTGTTGAGAGCGTGTGTTTTGGAGCAAGGTGGTGCGTGGGATAGTTATCTTGCGTTGGTTGAATTCACGTATAATAACAGTTTCCATTCTAGTATTGGGATGGCACCGTTTGAAGCGTTATATGGACGAAGATGTCGAACACCGTTGTGTTGGCACGAATCTGGTGAGAGAACGGTGGTTGGACCGGAGTTGGTGCAGCAGACTACGGAAAAAGTGAAGTTCATTCGTGAGAAAATGAAGGCTTCTCAAAGCAGGAAAAAGAGTTATCATGATCGGAGACGGAAGGATCTTGAGTTTCAAGAGGGCGATCATGTATTTCTGAGGGTTACGCCGGTAACAGGTGTTGGTCGTGCATTGAAATCGAAGAAACTTGATTCTCGATTTATTGGTCCTTACCAGATATCTGCGAGAGTGGGTGCGGTGGCTTATAGGGTGGCGTTGCCGCCAAGTCTGTCGAATTTGCATGATGTGTTCCATGTTTCGCAGCTTCGGAAGTATATTCCGGATCCGTCGCATGTGATTCCGATGGATGAGGTTGAGGTAAGGGAGAACCTTACGATTGAGGCTTTGCCGGTGAGTATTTTGGATCGCGAGTTAAAGTAGTTGCGGGGCAAGGATATTGTACTTGTGAAGGTAGCGTGGGGAGGCGCTGCTGAGGGCAATTTGACTTGGGAGTTGGAGAGTCGGATGCGGGAGTCGTATCCAGAATTGTTCGTCTCAGGTAAGATTTTCGAGGACGAAAATTTCTAAGTGGGGGAGTGTTGTAACGCCCCGGTCAGTTTTGTCTTTTTAATTAATTGAGTCGTTTTGAGTATTTTATTATTATATTACTTTACTTCTGACTTTTATGTGAAAGTATGTTATTTTTCGTTGTGAATATATTTTGTCGCGTTTTGGGAACATTTGTGAGATATTTGAGTGTAGGGGTATTTTGGGCATTTTGATTTATTTTGTTAAGTTAGAATATAATAGAATAGAAAGAGAGAAAAATAGGAAGAAAAAGAAAAAAAAAGAAGAGAAGAAGAAAAGAAAAGGAGAAGAGAAGAAAAAGAGAGAATTGGGAAAACTTGGAAATCAATCAACCGACTTTCTAGAACACGATTAAATTGGGTAAGGGTGCGAAACTCGATTATACTATGTTTGTGTATGATTATGTATGTGTGTGTTGGATGATTCTCTTGTTTTCCATGTTTTTCACTTCTAGGTCGAAAATGATAAAATGATTAGGAATCGATGTTTTCGCGGTCGGAAATCGATATAATTTGCGTTGTATGATCACCATGTGTTTATGAGTCATTGTTGATAATTGTTTTGCTGTTGGAAGTGATTTGGAATGAAAAATGAGGTTTTTTGGGGGTTTTGGATCGTGTAACCCGTAACAGAATTTTTCTGGTTCTGGTGTGATTTGCCATGCGAATTTGGGATTCGCCAGGCGAATTGAGTCTCGCCACTAGTTCGCCAGGCGAAGTGCTGGCGAAGGGAGATTCGCCAGGCGAATTCGTAAGTCGCCAGGCGAAATCGTAATTACAGAAAGGGGGTAGCTTCTGTAACTCTTGGGGTTTTTCTAAATTGGTGACTCGCCACTAGTTCGCCAGGCGAAGTGCTGGCGAATAGGATTCGCCAGGCGAAATCCATGGCGAAGGGCTGGCGAATGGGGATCCGCCAGGCGAATTCCTAAGTCGCCAGGCGAATTTGGCTGTATCTCAATAAATTCTTTTCTTTGAAAATTCATAACTTTTGATCTGTGGTTCGGTTTGAGGCGTGGTTTGGTGCGTTAGAAAGATTATAAAATGTACTTTATTATGATGATGGTTTTGAGAATTGTTGGCCGATTAAATTATGTCGAGAATTAGAGAATGTGTTGTTTTGTTGTCGACTTTTGTCGTTTAATTGTGTGAACTTGATGTGTATGTGCAATATGCTGCTGGTGTGAATATTGTATGACTTGTGTACTGTTAAGTGATGAAATTGCATGAAATACATATTGTGATGATGGTTGGTGGCCTTACGGCAAGAAAATGCGATGTATGGTAATTGTTGATATATGCATGATTATGGATGTGTATATGTGTGCATATTAAATGTCGTGAGTCATTGTATGCCAAGCATCATGATATGCATTATTGTGACGATCTGAGTGACGGATTGATTCCAGAGGGAATCTACTATAACATCGTACGTCTTAAAAATAAGAGGACCTAAAGCGATTTGATATATCGTGCGCCTTAAAAATAAGAGGACCTAAAGCGATGGTTATAGACGATCGTATGCCCATGTGGGGTGTGAGCGATCGGATTGTGCGCCTTATATCGAGAGGACCTAAAGCAATCCATAAACGTCGTGCGCCTTATACCAAGAGGACCTAAAGCGACGAGGAACATCGTAGGCCCGACGGGGTGTTACTTGAGTGATCCTCAGTAACGAGCGATGATTCCAGCAGAGTTCCTGAGTGAACTAGTGATGAGAAATGTTGGAAGTCGGTACCGCATGGCATGTGCATAGAGTCGTTGTGTCGGTCTCTGTGCATTTGCATAAATCATGGATTAATTGTGCATGGAATTGTGAATGTGATTGATGAGATGTGTCGTACCCCAAATTTTGACCACCTTTCTTTTCTTCTTTATACTGTTTATTTACTTTTAAATAAAAGTTATAGTATAAGAGTGCAAATTAGTAATTAGCTTTTTATGTTACTTTTTAGACGTAATTTCATTTCAAATAAATATAATAACCCAGTTGGTAGAGGAGTAGGCCTGAGGATTGTAAGGGAGAGTGCTTGAGTTCAAATCCTACCTTTTCCACTTTTAGTTTTTTTCCTTTATTACTAACTTTTCTATTTTTATTTGAACCATAAAAAAATACCAAAAAATAGTTTTTTTTTATTATTTTAATATTAATTTTCGTATTTTAATTAATTAATATTTTAAAATATCGATTTTTTCATTAAAATCATGTTTTTATGAAAATATCTTCAAAAAATCTTATTAGTCAAATCAAATCAAATCTTTTTTCCATTTTAATTATTAGACTTTTTATTTTATTTTTATTTTTATTATTTATTCAAATTTACCAAGCCATGAATCCATCCAGATTCATTGGCTTGGGCCTTAAGAAATAAAATAAATCTGGTCAAATTAAATCCTTCCTAAATTAGACAATCACATTCAATTTTTTGACCTAATTCTACCCTATAAATAGAGCCTCCTTTTCTCATATTTTCTCACCCACAATTCACATATTCTTACCTCAAAGTTGTTGTTCTTTACACTGAAGAACAACAACAAATAAACCTAAGCCTCCATAATCATCAATCTTTTCAAAGAAGGGTGCGAGCAAAGAAGGAGTCTAAGATCAAGAACGCAAAGGGGGAAGGACAATATCGACGAAAGGGAAAGATAGGGATCAAAGGATATGAATCAACTGCGGGAAAAAGGAGATAGCTCAAAAGGTTAATTATTTTTCTCACCGGGATAAACCTCGATCCCGTAGGTCGATTTCTCTTTGCTCGAATAAAAACCGTATATATTTTGTTTGATGCATGTACCTATTTGGTTATGGATTGTTTGGTTAGGGATTGTGTTTGGTATAGAATTTTCGTTTTGTTCTAATAAATTAATTATAATTTCACAAGGAAAAATCATAAGATATTTTAACCATTTTAAATTGTAAAAAATTCTAATAATAATTTAGTTATTAGTAATTTAGGATTAATGGAATTTGTTTAGTAATTATTTGTTTTCGTGGGTTGTAATAATTATTTTAAATATTATTTAATATTAAATAATTATTGGGTTTAACACACAAGTTTAATAAAAAATTATTTGGAGATTAATATTTCTTTTAACATTTAAGTGGGAAAACTTTTGAGGAATTGATTTGGATAAAGGGATTAATATTTTAAAATAAATAAGGATATTTTTCTTATTTTTTAATAGGGTTCTTTCACTAATTATTTTTAAGATTTATACCTTGAAATTTAATTATATTTTTGGGGGTTTTAAATATGGTTATAATACCATTATTTTGGGTTTAAAAGGGGATTATCATTAATATATTCTAAAATGTAGATTAAAAAAGTGGTTTAATTATGGGTTTATTCAATCAAAGGGAAACCATTATTAATTTATTTTGTGGGTGATTTATATCATGGAGCATATTTTCGGGATTTAAAACATGGATTTTGATATTATTATTATATTTAAGGGATTATTAATATATCTTTAAAATATGGAGTTAAATTTTAAAAATTGGGAGTTTATTACTATTTTACTAAATAAGTTAATTTATTTTGAGATTGAAATTATTAAAGAAATTTTGGGATTGAAATTAAATATTTTTGGGATTAGAATTACTAAGTAATTTTTAGGGATTAAAATATCAATTTTGGGGTTGTATTTTATTAAATTTTCTTGGGGTTCATTCTAATAACTTTGGGATTTAATTTATTATTGGGAATTTAAATTGGATTGTGGGGTTGGATTCAAAATGTTATTTTGGGGATTTAATTAAATTTTTGGGATTGATTTTAAAACATGGGGTTTCACTTTTGGGGTTTTAATGACATATGGGGTTTTATTAAGAATTTTGGGGGTTTCATCTAAGGAATATTAAATGGGGTCTTACAAAGGAAATATGGGGTTTTATAGTGAATGTTAAGGGGTTCTAATTAGGGTTTAAGAATTTAGTTAAGGGGTAGTAATGAGATAGTGCTCTTGATATCCGAGAGTATAAACAAAATGATTAAGGGATAAAGCTCTTGGTCCGAGAGCCTAAATAAAGGATGGGTTAAGGGATTTGGAGTTTGGGATAAAACTCTTCCTCCGAGAGTATAAACAATGGACAAAGGGATTTAAGGGAAAGAACTCCTCATCTAGGAGTATAAACACTTAATTTAAGGGATAGAACTCTTTATCCAAGAGTATAAATAGTGGATGGGATTTAGGGATAGGGTTTGGGATTTAGGAATAGGATTAGGGGGTAGGAATAGGGGAGGTGAACTACGGTTACTCTGATCCTTCAAATTGAGGGTACGTAGGCATATGGTTACAAACCAACCCTAGCGAGTATAATTAGGAAAAAACTTAGGTTTTCTTTTCATTTAGACAAACAAACATACCCTAAACTCAAAGGTGGATCCCATTGAGTACAATGGAAGTGAATGGTGCCTAACACCTTCCCTTCACTTAAATGACTCCCGAACCGTAGGAATCTCTACCTTAGGATAAGGATATTTAGGTTTATCATTATTTTCCTTTAAAAACTATGGTGGCGACTCGAAAATTTTTGCCGGCCGCGACAGCTGGCGACTCTGTTGGGGACTCCTTCCTAGCGAGAGTCAATCCTAGCCTTAAGATTTAGGGATTTGTTTGTCTTGGATGTTATTTTGGTTTTTTGTTATTTATTTATTGTTATTTCATATATTTATTTATTTAACATTTTGTGTTTTGTATTATCATGCAAGGGATTGGGACAAAAAAAAAAGGAGTGAAGCTAAAACCCAAAGCTTGGAGGATAACCATAGAACCTAAAGTGGAACGGAAATGTTTTTGCGGGGGACGCAACGTCCCCTAAAACGCATTGATGCCACACTCAGAGTAGATCCTTCCAAAGTCGTCCTCACGAAAGGGCTAGCCCCTCTCGTAGTGGAATGATTTGGATGTGGTCCGTGACTCTGAGAACCTTAACCTACCCCACACCAATCTATGGAGACCCTATGTATTCAACCCTCAAGGGCTGTTACTAGGCTCCTACCCCAAATGAGACTTATCCCGAAGGATTACTATAGGAAGGCTTGCTCCTTCTCATGGTAAAACAAGGGTATAGTATAAACATTTTGGGGCCGTTATGCTGTCCAAATTTTTATATCCTACATGTGAGGGGATTGGGTAGATAAGCTTTAGATCTAAACCTATCATAGGGAGCTTACCTTGCTAGGGCATGCTTGCATTTTCACCTTACCCTAACAAAAAAAAAAAACATTTAACCAAAGAACAAAGGGTCCATGTCATCATGCATTTAAAATCTTTTTTTTGCATATATACATTTTTGTGGGGAATTTCAAGATGCGTTGTAGGAATATGGGAAAGATGGATTCAAACAAAAGGGCTACCCTACGCATTAGAGTGCTAAGTGTTGATTTACAAAGTCTCAAGGACCTTTGAGACTTAATACCAAATCTGCTCAAAGGATGTTTACACCCAAGTATGGAAGGATCCTCGATCTCTTAGGGAACCCTATGAAGGTAGAGGCCATAATTGCTTTTGCACAACTTTATGATCCTTCTCTATGTGACTTCCTCTTCAGGGATTTTCAACTAGCTCTTACGCTATACTTGGATTTACAAGGAGAAAAACTTACAAAGAGGCATGGGGGCAAAAAAGGAAAAAACAGCAAAAAATAATAATCAAAAGAAATAGAAAAATGGTCAAGCAAAAAAAAAACTTAGTTGTACCCCTTGAAGATCCATCACCTCACTACAAGGAGGATAAGGAAGTGCAAGGGCTTAAGAAAGGATACTTGGAGGAGCTTAAAGCTCATTTGAAAGGGCATTAGGGGCATCTATGTAGTTTACGCCTTCTTAGGTTCAAGATCTTCCATTTTGGGATTATTGTTTTGGGTTCTTCCCGAGGAGTTATTGTTATAAGTTTGGAAGGCATTTTGGATTTTGGGATTGGCTAATGGATTTGGATTTGATATTCTACATGTATGGTTTTCATCCTTTGGGTATATTCATCTATAACTACAATGGATTTTGGAATTCCCCCCAAATAAAAATTTTAAAATTATTTAGCACACATCATGCATATTCATACATTCATCACCAACATGCATTCAATATAAGGAAAAATAAAAAAAAATCATTTTTTTTAAACTTCGTCTCAGGCATAATAATCTGACTTCCCGACCTCGCACTCGAGCATACCAAAGGAAAGCTATGGATCAGATGGAGAAGGATATGGTTACTCTAAGAGGAGAAATGGATACTGTCAAGGAGAACGTGGAAGAAATGAAAAGCCAGATTGATCAACTGACACTTGCCGTCCAGAATTTGATAGCCAGAAGAACCAATTCAAGCCATCAAAGGAGGGTTCCTAATCCTACCCCCCATGTTGAAAACAATAATCCCATACTAGGGTTTGTCCATGATCTGGAACATGAGGAGACTGAAACTACTAAGCACAAAACTGTTGACCAACCTTTCGAGGGAACCGTCTCCCCACCTATTTCCAATGGGGCACCTCGTACTACTTACAGACCTACCCCACGTGAGAACTACGAGGGTGAAAATCCGAGACAAGTGGCCTTCGAAAATAAAGGAACCACTGTTAGGGAAAGGAGAAGGATTGATGATAAGTACAAGGCACTTGAGGAAAGGCTAAAGGTCGTGGAAGGGCTCAATGTTCTTGGAGTGGATGCCTTGGAAATGTGTCTGGTGCCCGATGTGGTCGTACCTCCTAACTTTAAGGCCTCTAACTTCGAGATGTATAAAGGAGTTAGTTGTCCCAAAAATCACATCCGGATGTTTTCCCGAAAGATGGGGGCTCATGCTAAAAATAAAAAGCTGATGATGCATATTTTCCAAGACAGCCTTAGTGGGGCATCCTTGGATTGGTATGTACAACTGGAGAGGACTCACATCAAGAACTGGGAGGATCTGGCAAGTGCCTTTATAAGGAAATACCAATATAATGTAGACATGGCCCCTGATCGCATACTATTACAAAACATGTCTCAAAAAGGGAACGAATCTTTCAAGGAGTATGCCCAGAGATGGAGGGAGCTAGCCTCTCGTGTTCAACCTCCATTGCGGGAAAGCGAGTTAGTAGATACATTTATGGGAACTCTGCAAGGGCTATACTATGAAAGGATGATTGGGGCAGTCTCAACAGGATTCACTGACTTGGTTATCATTGGAGAGAGGATTGAGAACGGTTTAAAGACAGGAAAGATTGGGCAGTCATCCTCCGACCAACATAACAATAAGGGGTACCCTGAAAACAACTCAAAGGAAAATGATGTCAGTGTTATAGACCCTGAATATCCAAATCTGGAAGATAATGTGTTACTGGGGCACATTGGGGCAACATTCAACGCTATGGAAGGGATGGAAGATGAATTCCTTATTAATAAGGAAGACCTAACAAACTGGGGCAAACAATGGGAGTCACCTGAGGAGAAGGATTTGTTTGGGCTGGGTTACAAACCAGCTAATGAAGGATTAGAAGGCGATTTCCATGGTGTGGGATTTGGAATTTGGGATCATGTGGCCTTAGTGGAAGAGGAAGAAAGGAATGCCTAATTTCAACAATTGGAGAACCATTGGGATTTCTGAGAGGATTTTTGTTTCGAAGTAATTTACTTTTTCCTTAAAATAATAATAAGTCCCTTGCTATGCCCAAGACAAGTGGACAAAGCTTTGTAGGGCCACCTGTTATTTCATTGGATTTATTTCTATCAATAAAATTGCATTTTGTTTTCAATCATGATCTTTTTCTTTCATTTTCTGTTTATTCAAAATGACAATATACCTTCTTTCGATATTTCCATTTCTAGCACTTCATTCTAAAAAAAATAAAAAAATCTTCCTCATGCAAATTTAAAAATGGACCTATTAAAAATGACACCGCTATAATCTCGAATGACTCCGAATTACCGATTAACCAAGCGGAAGAGGGTGATGAGGACGAGTGTGAGCTTCCCGAAGAGTTAGCCAGACTGTTGAGGCGAGAGGACAAGGAAATACAACCTCATCAGGAACCAGTGGATGTGATCAATCTGGGAGCTGAGGAAGATAGGAAAGAGGTCAAAGTTGTGCTTCTCCGGATAAGGATATAAAGGAAAGATTGATCGAGCTATTGCAGGGATACTCCGACGTGTTTGCATGGGCATACCAAGATATGCCAGGGCTTGATACAAGCACCGTCGAACACAAACCACTACTCAAACTAGAATGCACGCCAATTAAGAAAAAGCTGAGGAAGACTATATCAGATATGACCCTCCAGATCAGGGAAGAAGTCAAGAAGCAATTCGACTCTTTGTCACAAGGTAACACCGGTTGGGTTAAAGAACGTAGGAGTAACTTACCAAAGGACTATGGTAATATGGGGCATAAGGAGATAAAGGTTCATATGGGTGATTCGATTACCAAGTCACAAAAGGAAGAAGATCACATAACTAACTTGCAAAGTTATTGGATCAGTTAAGGAAATTCAAGTTACGACTGAAGCCCACAAGGTGTACTCATGGAATCAAATCTGGAAAAATACTAGGGTCCGTGGTCAGTCAAAGGGGAATAAAGGACAAAATGAAAGTCGTCCAAGGGATGCCAACTCCAATGATAAAAAAAGAAGTTCATGGATTTTTGGGGAGATATCTCCCACCTTACAGCTACTTGTGAGCCAATCTTCAAATTACTCAGAAAAGGACCAAATCATTGAATGGAATGAAGATTGTCAAAAGGATTTTGATTGGATCAAGGAATATTTGCAAAATCAACCTATATTGGTGCCACCAGTCCCAAGGAGGCCACTCATAATGTATTTAACAAAATTTGAGAATCCAATGGATTGTGAAACTTTGGACTCCTATGAAGGACCTGGACCTGGATCTCGATGGAAACCTCTATTTGCATAAGGATACGGGCTTCAAAGAGGGGCAATCAATAGGAATTTAGGATCATGAAGGAAGCTAATCTGGATAAGTCAGAATGGGTGCAAACTAGGCTCGATCAGCTAACCTCATATAAGGGAAACGTGTGGCTGTGGGCAGCTATATCCACAGGGAATTAAGAGAGCGTTTGACAAAGAAACTCGTCCTCGCCTACGCGAAGAGGGAGACTTGGGGTTAAGGAAAATATTACCCATCCATAAAGACCACACGTCGAATGGACCCCACCCTATGAAGGGCCATATGTCGTGAAAAGTGCCTCCTCTGGCGGAGCACTAATATTAACAACCCTGGATGGAGCGGATTTACCACGATCGGTGAACTCTGATTCGGTCAAAAATTGCTATGCCTAGAAAAAGAGGATAAAAGCCCGCTAAGTCAAAAACCCTAAAGGGCGACTTAGGCAAAAATTAGAGCGTCCCGGTGGATTGAAAACTCGAAAGAACAATCCAGGCAAAAATTAGGGACTTGGATAAAAATGATACCCGACAAGTCGAAAACCCTTAAGGGCGGCTTAGTCGAAAAAAATGGTATATCATCCCGGTGGACTAAGACTATAAAAAGAGCGGTTCAGGCAAAAGTTAGGGATATACAAAAGGCATATGACTGAAAACACTCAAGTCACCCCGTAACAGGAATTCAGAAGGGAGCGATCATTCCAGCCGTCATCTTCAGAAGCGAAGTGTCGTGATCTTGGAGTCTTAGGGATATTAGCTGGTGTTAAATTTAATAGGATCATGAATAAATTTGTTTTCTTATTGCCATTTTACATTTTTTCTGGATTTTCGGTAATATCTCCTTATGAGAATTACCCTCCTTACCTATCAGTGCCCATTTTCGGGCCAATTCTCAATAAATTGTTTTTTTCAAATACATTTCTTTGCCTCCTGAATTATTCCGTTTGATTACAAGGTGTCGATTAATTGTGAGATAATGCATTGAAATATCAGGTATAAATAAAAGCTTTGAAAAGAGAAAATGGATCTTACTTCGGATTTTGGAATCATCAAAGGAATCATATTCTTCCAAAGCAGGATGTAGGGTCTATACACTGACAGGGATATATGTTACAATCTAACCAACATGAGAGGTTCTGTAATGGCACATCACAGGAATCAAGGGTATCATGGATTACTATAATTATCAAAGTTTCAAGGGTCAGGGAGTCAGGAAGTTATGAAAAGTTTTTCAGACAAATGCATGCATTGCATATCATAAAAGAGGCGTCAGCCCAAGTCATGCATCAATCATGTCGCTACGCTCTAGCATCTAACATGCACTCATACGCAAACATGCATACATGCGTAGGGTTCATAACCACCATTAGGGGTTTCAGGTGGGTTGTTACTCAAAGGGTTTTACCAGGGGGAATTAATTAAGGGATTTTTATTTCAAGGGGGTTATTGGGATTTTTCATCAAAGGGGATTTTTCATTAAGGGATTTATCAGGGGTTCTACAAAAATTCCTATCCAGGGATTTGTCATCAAAAGAGATTTCATTAAGGATTTCATCCGGATTTTTATACAAGGGGTTTTATCAAATGGATTCTATTGAGGGATTGTCATCCAAAAGGAATTTCGTCGGACTTTTATCAAGGGGTTTTAATCAGGATTTTTAAAGGGGTTCTCATCAAGGGGTTTAATTGGATATTTCACTACCGGATTATTGCTAAGGACCTTAGGATAATCTGCGTAGTATCTATCTGACCATGCGGTCAAATTAGGGTCCTTTTTGTATTTAATCATCTCCTCCTCAAAAAGAGGAAGGCTCATCGACATCATCCTTATGATTTGAAGACGATTAAATAGGGACAACTATCGTACCCCAAATTTTGACCACCTTTCTTTTCTTCTTTATACTGTTTATTTACTTTTAAATAAAAATTATAGTATAAGAGTGCAAATTAGTAATTAGCTTTTTATGTTACTTTTTAGACGTAATTTCATTTCAAATAAATATAATAGCCCAGTTGGTAGAGGAGTAGGCCTGAGGATTGTAAGGGAGAGTGCTTGAGTTCAAATCCTTCCTTTTCCACTTTTAGTTTTTTTCCTTTATTACTAACTTTTCTATTTTTATTTGAACCATAAAAAAATACCAAAAAATAGTTTTTTTTTATTATTTTAATATTAATTTTCGTATTTTAATTAATTAATATTTTAAAATATTGATTTTTTCATTAAAATCATGTTTTTATGAAAATATCTTCAAAAAATCATATTAGTCAAATCAAATCAAATCTTTTTTCCATTTTAATTATTAGACTTTTTATTTTATTTTTATTTTTATTATTTATTCAAATTTACCAAGCCATGAATCCATCCAGATTCATTGGCTTGGGTCTTAAGAAATAAAATAAATCTGGTCAAATTAAATCCTTCCTAAATTAGACAATCACATTCAATTTTTTGACCTAATTCTACCCTATAAATAGAGCCTCCTTTTCTCATATTTTCTCACCCACAATTCACATATTCTTACCTCAAAGTTGTTGTTCTTTACACTGAAGAACAACAACAAATAAACCTAAGCCTTCATAATCATCAATCTTTTCAAAGAAGGGTGCGAGCAAAGAAGGAGTCTAAGATCAAGAACGCAAAGGGGGAAGGAAAATATCGACGAAAGGGAAAGATAGGGATCAAAGGATATGAATCAACCGCGGGAAAAAGGAGATAGCCCAAAAGGTTAATTATTTTGCTCACCGGGATAAACCTCAATCCCGTAGGTCGGTTTCTCTTTGCTCGAATAAAAACCGTATATATTTTGTTTGATGCATGTATCTATTTGGTTATGGATTGTTTGGTTAGGGATTGTGTTTGGTATAGAATTTTTGTTTTGTTCTAATAAAGTAATTATAATTTCACAAGGAAAAATCATAAGATATTTTAACCATTTTAAATTGTAAAAAATAATAATAATTTAGTTATTAGTAATTTAAGATTAATGAAATTTGTTTAGTAATTATTTGTTTTCGTGGGTTGTAATAATTATTTTAAATATTATTTAATATTAAATAATTATTGGGTTTAACACACAAGTTTAATAAAAAATTATTTGGAGATTAATATTTCTTTTAACATTTAAGTGGGAAAACTTTTGAGGAATTGATTTGGATAAAGGGATTAATATTTTAAAATAAATAAGGATATTTTTCTTATTTTTTTAATAGGGTTCTTTCACTAATTATTTTTAAGATTTATACCTTGAAATTTAATTATATTTTTGGGGTTTTAAATATGGTTATAATACCATTATTTTGGGTTTAAAAGGGGATTATCATTAATATATTCTAAAATGTAGATTAAAAAAGTGGTTTAATTATGGGTTTATTCAATCAAAGGGAAACCATTATTAATTTATTTTGTGGGTGATTTATATCATGGAGCATATTTTCGGGATTTAAAACATGGATTTTGATATTATTATTATATTTAAGGGATTATTAATATATCTTTAAAATATGGAGTTAAATTTTTAAAATTGGGAGTTTATTACTATTTTACTAAATAAGTTAATTTATTTTGAGATTGAAATTATTAAATAAATTTTGGGATTGAAATTAAATATTTTTGGGATTGGAATTACTAAGTAATTTTTAGGGATTAAAATAGCAATTTTGGGGTTGTATTTTATTAAATTTTCTTGGGGTTCATTCTAATAACTTTGGGATTTAATTTATTATTGGGAATTTAAATTGGATTGTGGGGTTGGATTCAAAATGTTATTTTGGGGATTTAATTAAATTTTTGGGATTGATTTTAAAACATGGGGTTTCACTTTTGGGGTTTTAATGACATATGGGTTTTATTAAGAATTTTGGGGGTTTCAACTAAGGAATATTAAATGGGGTTTTACAAAGGAAATATGGGGTTTTATAGTGAATGTTAAGGGGTTCTAATTAGGGTTTAAGAATTTAGTTAAGGGGTAGTAATGAGATAGTGCTCTTGATATCCGAGAGTATAAACAAAAGGATTAAGGGATAAAGCTCTTGGTCCGAGAGCCTAAATAAAGGATGGGTTAAGGGATTTAGATTTTGGGATAAAACTCTTCCTCCGAGAGTATAAACAATGGACAAAGGGATTTAAGGGATAGAACTCCTCATCTAGGAGTATAAACACTAGATTTAAGGGATAGAACTCTTTATCTATGAGTATAAATAGTGGATGGGATTTAGGGATAGGATTTGGGTTTTAGGAATAGGATTAGGGGGTAGGAATAGGGGAGGTGAACTACGGTTACTCTGATCCTTCAAATTGAGGGTACATAGGCATATGGTTGCAAACCAACCCTAGCGAGTATAATTAGGAAAAAACTTAGGTTTTCTTTTCATTTAGACAAACAAACATACCCTAAACTCAAAGGTGGATCCCATTGAGTACAATGGAAGTGAAGGGTGCCTAACACCTTCCCTTCACTTAAATGACTCCCGAACCGTAGGAATCTCTACCTTAGGATAAGGATATTTAGGTTTATCATTATTTTCCTTTAAAAAATATGGTGGCGACTCGATATTTTTGTCGGCCGCGACAAGATAGAATATGTGTAATTGTATGGATGATGAGTGTATTGTGTATGATTGATGTGTAGTGGTATTTGATACTTGAGAATTGTACTGTGTTGTGTTGTATTTGATTGTGGTGCATTTGTGGTGAGAATGTTTTACCTGTGTATTTCTGTGTTAATATATAATTATATGCAACTGTAATATGATTGTTTTTCTCACCCTTCTGCTGTTTTATAATGCTCTATGAGGCATTGCAGATTAGAGTTGCTGGAGGTCTTTTTGTGAAGCTTTGCGTCTTCATTCTTTTGTCGGTCGGCTCTGATATGTGACACCGGGTAGTTAGGGTGGCCGTTTGTGATTATTTGTATTATGTATATGTATCTTTTGAATTGTACATGTATGGTTGTACATGACGAACAAACTTTCATGATATATATATATATATATATATATATATATATATATATATATATATATATATATATATATATGTTGATATTCAGTTACGAATTTTCCGCTTATATTCTGTAATTGGATTGTGGGTGTATTACTACCTAAGATTGTTGCATATCTGTATGAGCAGGTGTTGTATGTTTTGTTTCAAATTGATGTGACCCCTCGGTCTATGCCGTGCATGTTTAAATATACTCTGATGAAATTTTGTATTTTATTTATCGCTTTAATAGCTTGGGGGTATAGATTGGGGGTGTCACAATTAGTGTAGGTCAATGGAACGACTTACCTAAGATTGACATAATGCGCCTTGAGCGGCCCGCTTACATTTTCACGGTTGAAGCAGTCATAGATGACACACGTTGGTATCACGATATCAAATGCTTCCTTCAGAAATAAGAGTACCCTCCCGGGGCACTAAGGAAAGACAGAAAGACCCTCAGAAGATTGGCTGGAAACTTTTTCCTAAGCGGTGATACACTTTATAAGAGAAACTTTGACACGGTCTTGCTCCGATGCGTAGACAGACCAGAAGCAGACATTCTGATAAAAGAAATTCATGAAGGATCCTTTGGCACTCATGCCAACGGACATACAATGGCGAGAAAGATTCTAAGAGCAGGGTACTATTGGTTGACAATGGAATCCAATTGCTACAATTACATGAGGAGATGTCACAAGTGTCAGATATACTCAGACAAAATCCATGTACCGCCTACACATCTCAAAGTTCTTTCTGCCGCATGGCCTTTTTCCATTTGGGGAATCGACATGATTGGCATGATTGAACCTAAAGCTTCGAATGGACATCGGTTCATCCTGGTAGCCATTGATTACTTCACCAAGTGGGTCAAAGCAGCGCCGTATGCTAATGTAACCCGACAAGTGGTAGTCCGATTTATCAAAAACAATATCATCTGCCGTTATGGTGTTCCGAGCCAGATCATTACTGATAATAGATCTAACCTAAACAACAAGATGATGAAAGTTTTGTGCATAAAGTTCAAGATCGAACACCATAACTCATCTCCCTACCGGCCTAAGATGAACGGAGCGGTAGAAGTGGCTAACAAGAACATCAAGAAGATTGTTCAAAAGATGGTTGTAACTTACAAAGACTGGCACGAAATGCTACCCTTTGCTCTTCACGGTTATCGCACATCTGTCCGCACTTCAACACGGGCAACCCCTTTCTCTCTAGTATATGGCATAGAGGCAGTGTTCCCCATCGAAGTAGAGATCCCATCGATTCGGGTAATGATGGAAGCTAAGCTAACAGAAGATGAATGGTGTCAAAGTTGACACGATGAGCTAAATCTGATTGAAGAAGTAATCGAGCCCTTTCATTTCTCACTGATTCTCGGGGTAAGTGGGCCCCGAATTATGACGGCCCATATGTGGTCAAGAAAGCTTTCTCAGGCGGTGCCCTGAGACTTGCAACCATGGATGGAGAGAAATTTGCCTACCCCACAAATGTTGACGTAGTCAAGAAATACTTCGCCTAAAAAAAACATCTCGGTGGATTGAAAACCCGAAAGGGCGGTCCAGGAAAAAAATAGAGACATGATCAAAAATCATCCCGGTGGATTGGAAACCTCAAAGTATAATCCAGACAAAAATTAGGGATAATGGCAAGTAACTACGCTCGACAAAGGGGCAAGTCCCTCGGCAGCAGTTACATCATCTGTCAAGAAAACTCCAGTCAAGGTCATCTTCGACAGAAGCTCAGGATGCCCCGAAGTCAAAGTTGGTAGAAGGATAGTGGTCGTTATGTTTCGATGTAGCCCTTTTCCCTTTAATTACCATTTTCTAACTTTGTAAATACTCTATGGAATCACGCGTTTGGCTGATTTCCATCCTATCAATAAAATTTGAGCCCTTGTGCTTTTGATTGCAATTCTTATTTGTTTTAGCTTTACAGAACGACATTTTAATATGATTAACGATTCTTGAAATAAAACAAAAATGAAATTACTTGTTAAACTTTTTTCTGCTTTTAAAATAAAGATGGCAATTTCTGTTAACTGTTGAACATCGAAAGAACATCGGTCGCATATCCAGAAGTAATCGAATTTCAAAGTGCAGAATCAAAGTACTCCTTCTAAACCAGTGCACCTGAATGAAGAATCAGCTGTGTCAGAGACCATTGTTTCATCTGACACCCCCGGCATAACTCTTATCTCCTAAGCCCGACCAACTTAGCTCTCGACAGGGACTATCTCTCCTAAGCAAGGAAGAATTGCTATCAAGAACCAGCGATACTTTTCATCCCCCACTATGGCCAAGTATTCAGTCATGTTCATCTACTAGTCAGTATGTCGCATCAGTTTTGTCAGCATATACATACATACACCATGCATTATTGATTCACATGCATAATCATATTGCATCACTATCACTCTCGTCGGTCTTATCCCCTAGTGATAAAAGTCCTCTCAATCGAGTTGTCAAATATTTCCTCGTCAGGAAATGTTGCGTCTGCACACTCTCTCTCCTCCAGTTTATTTTTGGATTAGAGCCGGTCCTCGACCGCTTGGATAACTTGAACCTCTGAAAAACAAGAAAACTTTCAACGGATGTCACCCTTCGCCATTGAAGATGATATCTCCGCTTTCCCAGATTAAGGAAAACCCCCGGAGAAAGCCTCTTAATCAAAGATTCTGCAGTACAGCAGTTTCTCCGGAAAGTTCGCAGACGAAAAGGTTGTCGGCACCTCAAAATTGGATTTCATCACATGGCATTTCTCCGAGAAGATCTCGAAGAAAAGTATGATGTAATATCCCCAAGCAGGAAGCAGTCTCTCAAGAGACTCGTTTACCCCAGTAGAGTCAACGAATGACATCTCCAACAGAGAAGTTTGTACACCTCTACAACTCAGACAGATGGGTTCCCCAGCGAGTCTGACATCAAAAGTTTCTCCCATAAAATGGCATCTCCCCAGGAAACTTCGGCGAGAAGTTTGAGGAAAACCGCTACGAATAGCGTCCCTTGTCAAGAAAGTTTATTGACAAAAGAAACTGAGACCAGATCCTTGGTAGGAAACTAGGATCGAGGCGAAGTTTATTTCTGAAACTGAGACCAGTTCCTTGGTAGGAAACCAGGATCGAGGGGAAGTTTATTTCAGAAACTGAGACCAGTTCCTTGGTAGGAAACCAGGATCGAGGGGAAGTTTACCTTTTCTAAGCATCATTGCTTAGCAAAAGAAGAAGGATGTATGAACTGCCATTCATAACCACCATCAAAATTTCGGGTATTCCGATATTTAATCCTCTTGCACCCCGAATGCCCGAATACCTTCGCCATTCACACCTTCGGGTCCAAGAAGATTAAATAGGGGCATCTGTCATACCCCAAATTTTGACCACCAATATTTCCCATCATTGTGCAAATCATCATCACAATATGGATGAACCATTAGTCTCCCCAAAGATGGGTGAGCATCCACTACAATCAGACTTAGGGTTTCAAGCCCTCTCAAAGCTCTTAGACAAAGGATCAATCAAGAAATGACATGATCTTCAACTTGTCTAGCCTCTCAAACATCCACAAAGGATCAAGAGGACTCCCACTTCAAGGATTAAGTATAAGGCTTCTCCCTTCTAGGTGGATCAAGCCTCACGATCGATATTGTCACCAAATTAGGGTTTTGGTCGACTAGGGCCTCCAGGTGGAAATTTTCCTCTGGGCATGAGCCAATGCTTCAAAGAATAACCTAATATACCCCATGGAACCTCATGGACCCCATCATCAAGTCAATTTAGCCTCAGGGGATGCATTCACTAAAAATTAGGAATTAGGGTTTCTTGACCTAATTCACCCCTAAGTTGACTTTTGGGACAAAACATGAGCCAAGACCTCAAGAGGGGACTTGAGGGTCTCATATACATCACATTGATCCATTTGTAACAATGGATTGATCCAAGAAGCTTGAGCAACAAGTTTCAATTTCATCAGAACCACAGTTAGGGTTTCGCGGAAAAAGTCAACTGTATCTTTGACTTTTGACCAGGACATGCTCCCAAACCCTAGGACATGATCCAATACACCCTATAACACCTATGGAATCAATCCATCAAGTTTGATTTAGGTCAAGGACTTGATTTCATAGAGGATCACACAATTTAGAATTCATCTGATAAAAAGTCAACTTGTAAAAGGAGTACCCATAAAAAACTTAGAAAATTTTCTAAGTTATAGAATTAAGTGGCTAGGGTACCAACTTTGGAGGATCATAACTCCTAAACCACAAGGCCATTTTTTCCATTCCAAAACTGGATTTGTAGCTCTCATTACCCTCTACAAAAGCTTCAACTACACCTCGTTCCAATTCCCCATGGATTTCAATTTATGGAATGATCAAAATCAAGAAAAGTGAAAATGTCACTTTTTTCCAACACTTAGTGAAATTTTCACTAAGTCAGAATCTTCCTTCACTTTTTTCCAAATCTAGGGGCATTTTTCACTTGGATCCAAAAAGTATCAAAACCAACTATGATCAAACAGTTGTTGTATCATATAAGGGCTTTCCAAAATGGCCAAGAAATCCATCAAATTCCACTTGAGCCATGGGATATGACAATGGCAACATGCCTTGCTGAAAACTGTCAAGGCAAGGCAGATTTTGGAGTTTTGCTCGATTTGCCAAATTTGTGCAATTCCAAGCAACTCTATCGATCTGAACACCTCAAGGGGGACCAAGGAGGAACCAACTCTGATCCCAAGCCTCCCAAGTCTTTGGAACCAAAAATAGCATGTCAAACCTAGAATTGCCTAAAAGAGGGACAAGACTCCAATTTTGGATTGGTGCATTCAATGCATACACCAAGGTGGCATGGACTCTGCCATTGCCAACTGAATTCAGTCAAGACTTATCCAAGACCAAGGGAACCAGCCGCTTGTGCCCTAACCTCTAGTCAATGGCTAGAGGAGACTTGGAGTCTCATTGCTCAACATTGGCCAAACCTATGCAGCAGTTGCCATTCACTATTCCTTGCAAAACAAACTTGCTCTACTATAAATAGAGCTCATTTGTGATCAGTTTGAGTACACCAAAGCCATCAAACATATGCTTTCCTCAAAATCACCTTCTCACTTCCAAATTTGCCTTCCAAAGCAAGTCACTATCGGGTTTTGAGCTTGAGAGCAATTCCAACCAAACCAATCACACACACACCTCATAAACATCATATAGAAGTGATCCAAACACTCACATAACATCTGGAACACCAAAATCACAAAATCACTAGCCAATTGCTCAAGCCTTTGACAGATTTGTAGTTGGGGTGCCATCTCAAGTTCCAGATCATTTCAATTCATTCCAAGCATCCAGACACACTCCATGGCAACTAGGGAAGCTATCCAGATCATTGGAACCTAGATGTAACACCTATAACCCAAAACACGATCACCAGCTGCAAGTGGTAAGCATGAGCTCTTCTAACTCTATGATCCATGCAATTTTTGCTGCACAATAATTTGGCCATATGTTCATAATCATGCATAAAGTGTTTACCCTCAATCAATTGCTTTGTATGAATCGTGTATGGAATTTCTGAACCTTCATGCAGAATTTAGGGTTCTTGAGGTTTCTCTTTGATTTCTTATTCCATGTGTAAAATAAATGAAATTAAAGACCATAGACATGATCGTGAGGTTGAAACGAGTAGATTGATATGTAGATTGCATGATATAATCAAGTATTCAGTGAGATTGGATAGAAAACGCAAATCTGGGAAAAACAGAGCACGCGGGTAAGGCCAAGATGTTCTTGGCGCCCTTTTTCAAATATTTGAATATTTGAATTTTTGTGATTTTATTTAATTGATTCAAAAATTAATTTCTCTCTGAGTTTTAATGATTTTGAGTTGATTCTTTTTTTAATAATTCACAAAAATGTTAAAATATTTTATTTTTACCAAAAAATCCCAAAAATATTATTTATTTCATATAATTGATATTTTTGCCAAGAATTAATTTTTTAATTGTTTTTGACATTTAAAATATTTTTTCCTTCTTGATTTTGCAAATTTTAATGATTTCTAATCATTTTGTAGGTCAAAACATGATTTTTGAAACATCAATCCCAGATCACAATTTGTTTTCCACATGTTAAACAATTTTGATCATTTTAATTGATTTTTTTTATTGAATTAAAATACATTTTGGAAACAAATTAGGGTTTTGATTAATTCAACCCTCATCAAACCTTTTAAAAACATTTTTGGGCCTTTAATAGAGTGTAAGACCCAATCCTTTGTAAATATAAACCTATTTTGGGCCTCAAATGTTGTATAAGTCCCGTTGTATTTCAAAAGTTCGGGGCGATCATCGCCCGTTTAAAACAAACCATCTGGGCCTCTCCTTGAGCTGTAAGCCCCATCACTTGTACAAAAATCATTTTTGGGCCTCTAATAGAGTGTAAGACCCAATCCCTTTTGAAATCAAAAAATTTTGGGCCTCAGTCGTTGTATAAGACCCACGGTGTTTTCAAAACCTCGGCGTGATCGTCGCCTTTTTCAAAATAAACTCTGGGCTTCTCCTTGAGCTATCAGACCCATCTTTGTTCACTTTCAATCATTTTGGGCCTCTTGAGAGAGTGTAAGACCCATCCCCCTGTACATAAAATCTTTCTTGGGCCTCAGTCACTTGTATAAGTCCTTGTACAAAACGACAGTGCGATCACTGATTAAACCCTGGGCCTCTCCTTGAGCTGTAAGCCCCAATTTTCCTTTCAAAAGCACTTTCTCCTTTGATTTTGTAACATACTGTTATTTTCAATTTCTTTGTTGAACAACTAACCAAACAGCATGGAAGCTCTACAGCCGAGTAAGTATTTACCCGCTTTCATTTACCGCTTTCATATGTATATAACTGTATTGTGGGGTTGTTTCACTGTAAGTCTTCTTTCATAAACTCATATCGACTGTGTAATACTAGTATAAATATTTAGAGTTTCCCCGACAACTACGTCTAGAACTAGACAAAACATCGTCTCTTTACATCCGACGTTTTCCCGGATATTTCAACATAACCTAAACCATGAGAATTTTCTTTTACAACAATTTTAGATAACTAGATATAAGAAATCTCCCCCTTGAACAATTCATATACAAAAGGCCAATGTTCCAAGTGAAACCCCTTCTGGATTTGTTCATCAACCTCCTCTTGGGCTTAGTACAAGGACCCACAGGCTTCCCAAAAGCATCCCCGCCTCCTCTTGGGCATTGTACATGGACCCGTCGGCTTGTTAGAAGTTTTCACATCCTCCTCTTAGGCTTCGTATAATGATTCTTCCTCCGAGAAGATAGCCTCCTCTTGGGCTTCGTACAAATTGTCCCGTCGGCTTCTTAAAAGTTTTTCTCGCCTCCTCTTGGGCTTCGTACAAATTGTCCCAACGACCTCTTAAAGGTATAGGAACATAAATTAGTCATCTTAATAGAACAGTCTTTCAAAGAGTCTAGATCTTCCTACGGCGAACATACTGTCTATTGATCTCTCTTAAGCATAGTACAAAGGATAAAACTCTAGACTTGGACAATCTAACCTCCTTGAGTCTCAAAGACATTCTCAAGTTCCTTTCAAAAATAGGAAAAAACACCGTAGACTTGGGCAGTCTCAATACCCTTTGGATTCCTCGTTTCCTTAAAGAACAGGGAATAATCCCGATCCTCAGATCAAATCCATAAGTACAACATTACCCATATAAGAACTGATTTTCTCTTTTAACCAACATACTGGACCTGTCACTCAACCAAAACAATAACCCTAGCCTCCTCTTGGGATTTGTACAATGATTCTCCCCAGCAGATTTAACCTTTTTTATCCTTCATCTCGGGCTTCGTACGAGATACAAATCACTCTCTTGGTGAGTATAAAAGACTCTCTTGTTGAGTCAAACCCTTTTAGCCTCTATCTCGGGCTTCGTACGAGATACAAATCACTCTCTTGGTGAGTATAAAAGACTCCCTTGTTGAGTCAAACCCTTTTAGCCTCTATCTCGGGCTTCGTACGAGACACAAATGCATCCTCTTGTTGGGTCAATAGCCTCCTCTTAGGCTTCGTATAAGGAAATCCCCGTGTGATTCAATCAACCTTTTAGCATCAAAATTTGTACTTCGTTCACAGTATACAAACATCAACAACTCCTTTTCCCTCGTCTAATTTTTGTAAGCGGCAAGCCTCTGGATTATTTACATCCACGCCACTGTCCCTCTTTTAGCATGAGGAATTCCTAAGGAAAGATAGCATTGCTCTACACTGAGTTAAAGTCTTCTCCTTCAGGTCAAAAATTCCCTATAAAGGAAATTATGGGATTGTTAGATTCACATATCCCAGTTAAAGTAATTCTCCTTTATAATCAGTCACCCAACAGTTGTGACAAACAGACCAAATATCCCCCTTTAGAGATGACAAATTCTCTCTAAAGTCAACACCCTTTTAGCTTCACATCTTGGGCTTCGAACAAGATACAAATAGACCCTTCAACTTCACATCTTGGGCTTTGAACAAGATACAAACCACCTTTAGCTTCATGTGTTGGGCTTTGAACAAGACACCAAAACACCATTTCCTCCCATAGAATAGGAGGAACTACGATTGCTCTGATTTCCCTATCCCGGGAATACGTAGGCATAAGATTGAAAAAGAATCTTAGCGAGCACACTAATAAAATTAACCCAAAGTCCCCTACCTCCAGCCAATCTAGCACAGTATCCCAATAACTTCCCCATGAACAGTCCCGGTATTTCGTTCTGAACAAAATAAGCAGAGAGAGGCCCACGAACTAAAACCACATCTGTAAACCAACAGTTTTGACTGTTTAACCTCAGTTTGCAAGCAGGGTTAGTTGGATACATCTATTTGCCTTTCTTCATCAGCTTCAATAGGATAAAAAATGAATCGACTTGTAGTACCCCAGAGCGACAGTGCTTAAGAACCACGTCCAAAATCGCTCGCTACAACAGTAAAATGGCGACTCTGCTGGGGAGTGCTATTAGGATCTGTCTTACCTTAGTCATCATTCGTCAGCATTTTCCACAGTAAAATGGCGACTCTGTTGGGGAGTGCCATTAGGATCTGTCTTACCTTAGTCATCATCCGTCACCATTTTCCACAGTAAAATGGCGACTCTACTGGGGACGCATTTAATTGTTTAGGATTATTGTTTAGTCATTATTGTTTAGGAACAAATATATATACTGCTTTTCCTAATTGATATCCGTGTTTATTTTTCTGCTAATGGGAATGCGTGTGATACCGCATCTGGAAAGATTCAGTATACACCTAAGATAGGTGATGGCACGAGACAGGTAATCTTACTGGGAGTGAATCCCAAGTAAGAGGTCCCGGTAGACCATCGAATCAGTGGAGATGCCCTTTGCGGATTCAATGCCTATACGACTTAGGTTGTTGAAAGCAGATTATTCGATTGGGTTATCTGAGAAGCTGAGGATTTTAGTAGACTGAAACCATGTTACTATTTTGTAGTGCGGAAGCTATCGAAAATAGTTGTCACGCGATACTACCCTTATTTGAGATTACTCTAAGATACGTGAGCTCGCTCGGGTGATTCCAGCCTGCTGTTGTTATCCCAAGAGGGGTCAATGATTTTGCGGACAGGTACAAAAAATCACCAGTAAAAACCTTTGGGGATGGGTAGAGCCTTGACTTCATGACACCGACCCTTTGACCCCATGTTTTTTCTATGTTTTTGTGTGCTGCATTCATGCATTCATTTCATTAAAAAAATTTAAACAAAGAAAATTTTCTCTTCTAGTCTCTCTTTTTCAAATTAAACTGAGACAATGATTGCAAATGTTAGAGAGAAAGATTGAGTTATGGATTTCGGTAGAAGGAAGACTCACAAGTATACCTTCAAGGTTCCAAAACTAGAGGATTTAAAAGTATTGGCGAGGATGATCACCAACCCTGATGCTTTCAGAGCTAAGTATGGAGGACTACTGTCTCTGTTAAGGGTCCATGTAATTGAGGGAATTCTGGCTACGCTTATTCAGTTTTATGATTCGGTCTATCACTGTTTCACATTCCCAGATTATCAACTTGCACCAACACTAGAGGAGTACTCTCACCTGTCTGATTTACCTATCACTGACCAAGCTCCCTTTTCTGGACTGGAAGAAATTCCAAAAGATCAAACCATTGCATGAGCAATTTATTTGGACGAGTTAGAAGTCAGGACTCACATGACCACTAAGGGTGGAATCTAGGGTCTACCAGCCTAGT
Source organism: Lathyrus tuberosus (assembly GCA_022829125.1). Taxonomy (NCBI): domain Eukaryota; kingdom Viridiplantae; phylum Streptophyta; class Magnoliopsida; order Fabales; family Fabaceae; genus Lathyrus; species Lathyrus tuberosus. The sequence continues at coordinate 4,146,722 of JALAZF010000452.1, forward strand.
TTTTGATAAAGAAAGCCATGTACTTTGCTAGTATAGGGAACGTAACTGCTTCTGAAAGCATCTTTGCTTTGCTCACCTACGGGTTATTTCTGTTTCCTAACATTGATAGTTTCGTTGATATCAATACCATTAAGATTTTTCTAATTGGAAACCCCGTACCAACCTTGCTCGCTGATGCTTATCATTCTATACACTTAAGGAATTTGTACAATGGAGGAATGATCACATGCTGTGTACCCCTGCTATACAAATGGTTCACTTCCCATTTACCCAAGTCTGCTGCTATTGGGGATCATAAGAGTACTTTGCGTTGGTCGCAGAGAATCATGCCTCTTACCAACTCTGACATAGACTGGTACAATCGAATCTATGAAGGGATCAGAATCATTGACCGTTTTGAAATTTCCCAAATGTACCCCTCATAGGAATTAAAGGAGGAATCAATTATCATCCAGCTTTAGTTCGTCGTCAATTCAGATACCCGATGAGGCATGTCCCGCGTAATGCTCATCTGGAAGGTCTTTTCTTCAAGGAAGGAGAAAACGACAGGGCACTAAAGACAGAAATAGTGCATGCCTGTAAACATGTTCACATGAAAGGAAGAGAGTATCTAGGAAAACCGGACTGTATCTCTGTGGAGCCTTATCTCCACTGGGTACAAACTATAGCTCTCAAACTGAGGATGTCTTACCCTCGTCAAGAAGTTCTTCCATTAAGGGAATATGTCCTTTATTTTATGTCTGATGCAGAAAAACTTCAGGTTGCTCTCAACAAAGTTCAACATGAGAAGAGGTCTTGGGGGAACAAATATCGTATTCTCAATGTGGAACATAACAAAATACAACAATTGTTAAAAGATAAAGATGCTCTGATTGAGATTTTAGAGCAACATGTTGTAGAAAATCAGGATGGCCAAAGGAATTTGCTCGCTCCTTTCACATGGTAAAGGAATGACGACTCGACAACGGCTCGAGAGCCCCGGTCAAAGAAAAGGAAAATACCAGAACCAACACCTGAGCTCTCCTCAGAGAGGACTCATGACCCATTAGTTTAGACAATTCCTTTTATAGCACTTTGTAAATTACTGTATTTCCATTCCACAATCTTTGAATTCAATAAAACGGGGTTTCCCCATTGTATGATATTTGCAATCCAATTGTCGAAGTTTATTTTGATTAAACAAAAAAATAAAAATTAATATAATCATTGCATATCATTCATCATTCGTACAATACTCGGGCCAATCGACAAAAGAAAATGGATGATCTCGAGGAAGATAACAGAGGGTTGAGAGAAGAGATCGACACTCTGAAAGAGGACTTGAGAAAGCTTCACAATGACATGCAATCTCTGGCAGCAGCCTAGATGCAACAACAAAGGACCGTGATCTCAGAGATCACCTCAACACCCATAGTGGAAAAGTATGATCCTCGATATACCATGCCTAAAGATCGTCCCTGGGGTACGCCACTCAACTCTAACCTGGAAGGATATATTCCGCCGATCATGGAAGATCCGAAAACTGCAGCAGGAGCCGCTGGGCCTGAAGGTTACAAACTTCAGGAAAGCGAAGATGCAAGGAGCATGACAACAACTCCTGAAGGTTATAAACTTCGGGAAAGTGAAGCACCGAGAGTCACTGCTGTAATGACTGTACCGCCACCTGTGGTACACACTATCTCGGAAGGGCAGATTCCACAGATACCTTTTGGTGGAAATGAAAGTATGAACCATAAGATGAAGGAATTCCAGGAACAATTCCTGGAGATGCAGAAAGAACTGCAAGCCATTCGCAGTCAGGATCTATTTGGAAAGGACGCCGCAAACCTTTGTTTAGTCCCCAATGTGAAAGTTCCGCTCAAATTCAAGGTGCCCAAATTTGAAAAGTACAAGGGTAACTCTTGCCCTCAAAGTCACTTGGTGATGTACGCTCGGAGGATGTCAACTCAGACAGAGAATCAACATCTACTGTTCCATTACTTCCATGATAGTTTAACTGGTGCTGCACTCAAAAGGTACATGGGTTTAAACCGCACTAAGATCGTCACTTTCAGAGATCTTGGCGCTGCCTTTGTTCAATAGTATAAGTATAATTTGGACATGGCACCAGACAGAGATCAACTCAGAGCCATGTCGCAGAAGGATAAGGAAACCTTTAAGGAATATGCTCAGAGGTGGCGTGAAATTTCCGCTCAGATTTGTCCACCTCTTGAGGAAAAAGAGATGACAAAGATCTTCTTGAAAACCTTGAACTCGTTTTACTACGACAGAATGGTTGCCAATGCGCCCAGTGATTTCACCGAGATGGTGGGCATGGGAGTTCGTCTTGAGGAAGCTGTCCGAGAAGGACGTTTAGCTAAAGACGCTGGACCATCAAGGAGTACCAAAATATACGGTAGTGCTTTCCCTAAGAAAAAAGAGAATGATATTGGCAATATCTCTCTCGAAAAGCAAAGGCGACGTTACCAACCAGTAGCAGCTGTAACTCCTGCTATCAACCCTGTGCCTGTTCCAACGTATCAACCTCAGGTTGCTCAGAGCCAACCGAATCAACAACAATATTAGCAAAGGACACAACAGCCTCTTCAGCAGGCTCGTCCTCCGTACAACAACAACCGTACAACGCGACCGCCAGGGTTCGACCCTATACCCATGTTGTACGCAGAACTGTTTCCGTTACTACTAGCCAAGGGACACGTCCAAACCAGGGCTCCTCTTACAATACCGGAGAATCCGCCTTTTTGGTTCAAAGCGGATCAGACTTGCCCTTACCATCAAGGAGGACCAGGGCATAACATAGAAAGCTGTCTCAGCTTCAAATCCGATGTGCAAAAGCTCGTCAGGAGCGGGGTCTTATCCTTCAAGGATACAAATCCAAATGTTCAAACGAACCCGTTGCCTCAACACGAGAAAGTTGCAGTCAATTTGATAGAGGGAAAGTCTAACCACATCTATCAAATTCATGATGTACTCTTATTAAGGGCTAATCTGGTCAAGATGCATCGCAGACAAAGCGGGTGCGGTCATGTACCACCTCATAACTATCCCCAGTGTAATATCTGCTCGAAAGACAATCAAAGATGTTTTGTGGTGCAATCAGCTCTACTGGAACAGATGGATATCGGTTGGATCCAAGATCACTGAATTCGTGGGGTCAACATGACTTATACGAATTCTAATATCATTCAAAACCACGACATCCGTGCGATGAATGTCAACTTGGTGGCAATGCACTCAAGGCAAAGCCAACATCATGATTTGGCTCAGCACGATTATGATTCCTGTCTGATTCGCTTGGTAAATAATCAGGGATGCTCTTTTGTACAAGAGGCCCTCCAGCATCAGATGGATCTTGGATGGATCTAGGATTACCGTGATAGAAATCACTATCAGGTCAACATGATTCAAATTTTCGATATTCGCTTGGTGAATACCAGCTTAGTGGAGTTACACGCTAAGCAAGTCCAGCTTGGTTTTCTGACTTTGCACGACTATCACAACTGTAAAGTGTGTCGTGAGAGTAACCAAGGTTGTGCACTCGTTCAAAGAACTTTACAACACTTGTTAAAACACTGGTGGCTTCCGATCTATCTAGATGAAGACACACAACAAGTTAGTATGATTAATGGGAACCCTACTATGCATCAAAGTCAGGATGTTTGGTCAATGGACACAGACCTAGTGAGGTTACACTGCATTAAAAGCGGAGGTGGCCGGGTGCCATCACACAACTACGAGCGCTGTAGAGTCTGCTCGGAGAATAATCAAGGGTGCTACCTCGTGCGAGAAGCCCTTCAAGGTCAGTTGGACCATAAGGAAATTCAACCATGGTCAAGCTCTGATTCAATGTCAAACTATCATCTTGATCAAAGCAGGGATGTTGTCTTGATCCCTAGGCGAGAAGTGGCCAAAGAGGTGTGCGCCATAATCCCTTTACTCTGTGAATCAAGAGTCCCTCTTGATGGTGGAAAGGTTCTCAATCTCGAACCAATTGAGGCCAGTTACAATGGGCATAGAAATCAAAAGGCTCCTGTAGTTATCTATCTACCGGGACCAGTATCGTACAAGTCCGATAAGGCGATCCCTTACAAAAACGGCGCAACAACAATTGAGAATGGAAAGGAAACTCCATTACCCTCCGTCGTGAATGTCACAGACATCAGTCGAGTGACACGGAGCGGTCGAATATTCAACCGAGGAGTTGGAGAACCCAACAAAGAAAAGGAACCTCAAGCAGAAGTTCCTGATCAACCAGTCGGTCAGTCCAGTGGTCCCGACCTTTCAACAAACAACGATGAGATGCTGAAGATCATCCAAAAGAGTGAATACAACATTGTTGATCAGCTGTTGCAAACTCCTTCAAAAATCTCTGTGTTATCTCTATTACTCAGTTTCGAAGCCCACAAGGAGGCTCTACAGAAAGTCTTAGAGCAAGTCATTGTGGAACAAGATGTAACAATAAGACAATTCGATAGCATCATTTCCAACATCACTACCTGCAACAACTTGGGGTTTAGTGATGAGGAATTGCCAGAAGAAGGTAAAAGTCATAACATGGCACTCAATATTACAGTCAACTGCCAGGACGATGCTTTAGCCAGCGTACTGGTAGACACCGGATCAGCTCTGAATGTTATGCCGAAGTCCACGTTAATGCGACTATCATTCAAAGGATCCACGATGAGGGGCAGTGAGGTCATTATCAAAGCATTTGACGGATCCCGGAAAGTAGTTATTGGCAAAGTCGGCCTTCCCATAACTATTGATCCTCACACTTTCCTGGTCACTTTCCAGGTTATGGACGTCTGGGCAGTATACAACTGCTTATTAGGAAGACCTTGGATACACCAGGCTAGGGCAGTCACTTCGACACTGCACCAGAAACTGAAGTTCATCAAAAACGACCAACTACTCACAGTCTGCGGATATCAAGCCTTGATTGTGAGTAACTTATCATCGTCTACTTGTGTAGAACTAGAGGAGGTTATTAGAACTCAGTTGCAAGCACTGTCGGTGAGCAATGAGAACCAATTAGAAGGAGGAACATTGATTTCCTCGTACAAAGATGCTCTCGAAGTGATCAAAAGTAACAATGCAAAGGGATGGGGACAACTTGTCATTCCTACTGATAACAAAACAAAGAAGGGTCTCGGTTTTTCCTCAACCTGTACCTAGACTGCTACTAACGATGAAAGTTTTCATCCCATTCAGGATTTCTTCCACAGTGGAGGTTTCCTTCACCCAGTGCCTCAGGAAGTGCATACCATCAACGAGGGTGACTCCTCCGATACAGATGAAGATTAGAAGTCCTATCTTAACAAGGACGGTTATATGTCTTAGGAAGAGGTGCCTACGCCATTTTGCTATCCGGCACAGAGTCTGAGATTTATACCAAGGTCAGATTTCAAGATGATATATGGAGATTGTGATCCAGAAGGATGTCGTGCTCCGCCAAACTCATTAGAGGAGGACACTCTAATGAAAGACAACTTTGACCACGACTATTATGGCCCAATGGATGACCTGCCTATCTGGCAGCCGTACCCAGGAGACTTGGGGCAAAAGAGTCAGCCGAACGATGCATACCAACTGAGCATCATTGAAAAGAATACCTGTATCCCCACCATGTCATGGGATCAGCATTCAAGGCATTCAAAAAATATCCAGCACGAAGATGAGTTTGCAAAGCTTGCAGGACTAGAATTCATCAACTATGCTTTTCCTGAGGTCAACGTCATCGAAAGAGATGACTCCTCCCGTTCCAAAGAAGTGTGGGACACCTTTGGACAACCAAGTGGCAGGTTAGACTACTTGGTCAAGTACACCACTTCCGAGAGCTCTCGTATCAGGCTCGAAGACATCCAGCTAACTGGATGGGGAGATTTACCTAAGAGTACACATACTATGCAAGATACAACAGAAGAGTTCGTCTACGACAACTCTGCTTGGGAAGCAGATTCCAACGATCCCGCTTCGCCAGAAATCAGCGTCATTTCTGAGGACAAATCAAGAAATAAGGTGCCAGACTTTGTGATTCACCGAGGAGTTCGCCGCCAATGGGTTGCTATCAACGGTCCGAAAGTCGTTCATAAGTCTAAGTAATTGTCATCTTTACTTTAACCTTTCACCCTGCCTAAGTGAAACGGATGTTTTGATAGGGCTCACTTTCTGTAAATATACCTCTTCGCTTTGCCCAAAGCGACTGAGTTTTGTTTTATAGGGCTGTAGTTTCAAGAATCGACCAGATCATAAATAAAATAATGTCGTTCTGTAATTTCTGCATTTTATTGCTGTTTTCTCTTTCCGCTTTTTCAGAAAGTGGTCATCCTAAAAAACAACTCAATAATAAAAACAAGCAGTTTTCCAAAAAATTATACTGCACACACTCTTGCATTCTCTCTATCTCTTCTAAAAACAATCATCACGTCATGCAGATTGCTTGTTTTAAACCCCGTTGAAACATACAATCCAATGCCTTCTCCCAACTTTGAATTTCTGGTATTTGAGGCTGAAGAAGAAGTTGACGACGAAATTCCAGAAGAGATCTCCCGATTACTCAGACAAGAGGAAATGTCCATTGAACCTCACAAAGAGCCGTTGGAAATGGTCAACTTGGGTTCAGAAAAAGAGAGAAAAGAAATCAAGATTGGGGCACTGCTCAGTCCGACTGTCAAAGAATGTTTGATAAAGCTTCTCAAAGGGTTTCCCGATGTATTCGCTTGGTCCTATCAGGACATGCCAGGGTTGGATACCAGCATCGTGGAACATCATCTACCGTTAAGATCAGAATGTCCGCTAGTAAAGTAAAGGCTGAGACGGGATCATCCAGACATGGCCATCAAAATCAAAGAGGGAGTACAGAAACAGATTGACGCGGGTTTCCTCGCCACGTCAGAATATCCTCAATGGCTAGCCAACATAGTGCCAGTTCCGAAAAAGGACGGAAAGGTCAGAATGTGTGTAGACTACAGGGATCTGAACAAAGCCAATTCAAAGGATAACTTTCCTTTACCACACATTGACATGCTGGTAGACAGTACAACAAAGTTCAAAGTATTCTCCTTCATGGATGGATTCTCGGGCTATAATTAAATCAAAATGGCGCCGAAAGACATGGAGAAAACTTCGTTCATTACCCCATTGGGTACCTTTTGTTACAAGGTAATGCAGTTCGGTTTGAAGAATGCCAGGGCAACCTATCAAAGGGCCATGACTACTCTGTTTCATGACATGATACACAAATAAATAGAAGTGAATGTCGATGATATGATTTCCAAATCTAAGACAGAAGAAGAGCATGTGACCCACCTGTCAAAGCTATTCGAGCGGTTGAGAAAGTACAAACTCCGCTTGAATCCCAACAAGTGCACATTTGGTGTCCGTTCAGGGAAACGTTTAGGGTTCATCGTCAGCCAGAAAGGAATTAAGGTTGATCCTGACAAGGTCAAGGCCATTCGAGAAATGCCTTCTCCAAAATCTGAAAAACAAGTCAGAGGATTCCTGGGACGTCTGAACTACATTTCCATATTTATATTCCTCATGACCGCGACATGCGCGCCAATTTTCAAATTACTCAAAAAGAATCAGGACTGCGTTTGGACAGAAGACTGCCAGACCGCCTTCGACAGTATCAAGGAATACCTGTTGAACCCACCGATTCTATCACCTCCAGTGGAAGGAAGACCACTTATCATCTACCTAATAGTCTTGGAAGACTCTATGGGCTGTGTACTTGGTCAACAAGACGAAACCAAAAGGAAAGAGTCTGCCATTTACTATTTGAGCAAGAAATTCACCAACTGCGAGACTCGGTACACTATGCTTGAGAAAACTTGTTATGCTCTGGCTTGGGCAGCCAAACGTCTTCGCCAGTATATGATTCGTCACAATACTTGGTTAATCTCATAAATGGATCCAATCAAGTACGTCTTTGAAAAGTCTGCTCTCACGGGAAGAATTGCCCGTTGGCAGATGTTGTTATCAGAATATGACATAGAATACCACGCTCAGAAAGTCGTTAAGGGAAGTGTTTTGGCTGATCATTTGGATCATCAACCGATTGACGATTAGGAATCAATCGGGTTTGACTTCCCAGACGAATATGTCAGGTACTTAAGAATGAAAGATTGCGATGAACCACTACCCAGTGAAGGGCCAGAACCAGGTTCCCAATGGGGACTAATCTTTGACGGAGCTGTTAATCATTATGGATATGGAATTGGGGAAATCATCATAACACCTCAGGGTACCCACATTCCTTTCACCGCCCGACTGACATTAAAATGTACAAACAACGAGGCCGAATACGAAGCTTGTATCATGGGTTTCGAAGAAGCGATCGACTTAAGATTTAAGAACTTGGATGTATATCGTGACTCTGCCCTGGTTATCAATCAGATCAAAGGAGATTGGAACACATACCAATTAGGATTGATTCCTTATAAAGACTACACAAGAAGGTTATTACCCTTCTTCAACAGAATCGAGTTTCATCACATCCCTCATAAAGAGAATCACATGGCTGATGCATTAGCCACTCTCTCTTCCATGATTAGTGTAGGTTAATGGAACGGCCTGCCTAAGATCGACATAATGCGCCTTGAAATGCCCGCTTACCTCTTCGCGATCGAAGCAGTCATAGACGACAAACCTTGGTATCACGATATCAAATACTTCATTCAGAAACAAGAGTACCCACCTGGGGCACTAAGAAAAGACAGAAAGACCCTCAGGAGATTGGCAGGCAGTTTCTTCCTGAGCGGTGATACACTTTATAAGAGAAATTTTGACATGGTCTTGCTCCGATACGTAGACAGACCAGAAGCAAACATGATGATAAAGGAAATTCACGAAGGATCCTTTGGTACTCATACCAACGGACACATAATGGCGAGAAAAATTCTAAGAGCAGGGTACTACTGGTTGACCATGGAATCTGATTGCTACAAGTACATGAGGAAGTGTCACAAGTGTCAGATACACTCTGACAAAATCCATGTACCGCCAACGCATCTCAAAGTTCTCTCTTCCTTATGGCCTTTTTTCCATATGGGGAATCGACACGATTGGCATGATCGAACCCAAAGCTTCAAACGGACATCAGTTCATCCTTGTCGCCATTGACTACTTCACCAAGCAGGTCGAAACAGCGTCATACGCTAATGTAACCCGACAAGTCATGGTCCGATTTATCAAAAACAATCTCATCTGCCGTTATGGTGTTCCTAGCCAGATCATTACGGACAATGGGTCTTATTTGTATAACAAGATGATGAAAGAGTTGTGCGCTGAGTTCAATATCGAACACCCTAACTCATCTCCCTACCGACCTAAGATGAACGGAGCGGTAGAAGCGACTAACAAGAATATCAAGAAGATCATTCAGAAGATTGTTGTAACCTACAAAGACTAGCATGAGATGCTACCCTTTGTTCTTCACGGTTATCGCACATCTGTCCGCACTTCAACAGGAGCAACCCCTTTCTCTCTAGTGTATGGCATGGAAGTAGTGTTCCCCATAGAAGTAGAGATCCCATCCATTCGGGTGTTGATGGAAGCTAAGCTAACAGAAGCTAAATGGTGTTAAAGTCGACACGATGAGCTGAATCTGGTCGAAGAAAAGTGAATAACGGCACTATGCCACGGTCAGTTGTATCAGCAAAGAATGAAGAAGGCGTTTGACAAAAAGGTCCGACCTCGCGTCTTCAGGAAAGGAGACCTCGTGCTCAAGAAGATACAATCTTTTCTCACTGATTCCCGGGGCAAATGGACTCCGAATTATGACGGACCCTATGTGGTCAAGAAAGCTTTCTCAGGCGGTGCCTTGAGACTTGCAACCATGGATGGAGAGGAATTTTCCTATCCCACGAATGTTTAAGTAGTCAAGAAATACTTCGCCTAAATAAAAAAAACGTCATTGTGGATCAGAAACCCGAAAGGGCGGTCCAGGCAAAAATTAGAGACATAATCAAAAATCATCCCGGTGAATTGGAAATATCAAAGTACAATCCAGGCAAAAGTTAGGGATAATGGCAAGTAACTTCGTCCAACAGGGGCAAATTCCCCAGCGGCAGTAATGTCATCCATCAGAAAACTCCAGTTAAGGTCATCTTCGACAGAAGCTCAGGATGTCCGGAATTCAAAGATGGTAGAAAGATAACGGTCGTTATGTTTCAATGTAGCCCTGTTCCCATAAATTACCATTTTCTAACTTTGTAAATACTCTATGGGATCACACGCTTGGCGGATTTCCATCCTTTCAATAAAATTTGAGCCCTTGTGCTTTTGTTTGCAATTCTTATTTGTTTTAGCTTTATAGAGCGACATTTTTACACGATCAACGATTCTTGAAATAAAACAAAAATGAATTTACTTGTCAATTTTTTCTGCTTTTAAAATAAAGATGGCAATTTCTTTTGACTGTTGAACATCGAAAGAACATCGATCGCTTCTTCAAAAGCAATTGAGCTTCAAAGTGCAGAATCAAAGTGCTCCTTCTAAACCAGTACGCCTAAATGAAGGATCAACTATATCAGATGTGATTTTCCCATCTGATATCCCGGGCAGAGTTCTTACCTCCTAAGTCCGACCAACGTTTTTCCCCGCAAGAACTATTTCTCCTAAGCAAGGCAGAATTGCTATTTTGGACCGAACGGTATTTCTTCGTCCCCCGCAGTGGCCGAGTGTCCAGACTTGTTCATCCACTAGTCTGTATGTCGCATCACTTTTGTTAGCATATACATATATACATCATGCATTATTGATTTGCATTCACATTCATATTGCATCACTATCACTCTAGTCGGTCTTATCCCCTAGTGATAAAAGTCCTCTTGTCAATCGAGTCGTCAGCTCTTTCCTCGTCAGGAAGCAAATCATCTGAACAATCTCACTCCTCCAGCTTATTTCTGGATTAGAGTTGGCCCTTGACCACTTTGATAACTTGAACCTCTGAAAGACAAGAAGGCCTTCGACAAATGTCACTCTTTGCCATTGAAGATGATATCTTCGCTTTCCCGAATTAAGGAAAATCCCCAGAGAAAGCCTCGCAACTAAGGACTCTTAGCAACACATTGATTTTTCTCTCCAGGAGAGTCAATGTTAATGAAGTCATCGACACCTCAAATTTGGGGTACATTGTATGGCATTTCTCCGAGAAGATCTCGAAGAAAAGTATGATGTAATATCCCCAAGCCGAAAGCTGTCTCTCAAGAGACTCGTTTTTCCCCAGTAGAGTTGACAAATGGCATCTCCAATAGAGAATTTTGTACACCTCTACAGCTCAGGAAGATGGGTTCCCCAGCAAGTCTGACATCAAAAGTTTTTCCCATCAAATGGCATCTCCCTAGGAAAATTGGGCGAGAAGTTTGAGGAAAACTGCTACGAATAGTGTCCCTTGTCAAGAAAGTTTATTGACAAAAGAAACTTAGACCAGTTCCTTGGTAGGAAACCAGGATCGAGGGGAAGTTTATTTCAGAAACTGAGACCAGTTCCTTGGTAGGAAACCAAGATCGAGGGGAAGTTTATTTCAGAAACTTAGATCAGTTCCTTGGTAGGAAACTAGGATCGAGGAGAAGTTTATTTCAGAAACTGAGACCAGTTCCTTGGTAGGAAACCAGGACTGCGGGGATGTTTATTTTAGAAACTGAGACCAGTTCCTTGGTAGGAAACTAGGATTGAGGGGAAGTTTATATCAGAAACTTAGACCAGTTCCTTGGTAGGAAACCAGGATCGAGGGGAAGTTTATTTTAGAAACTGAGACCAGTTCCTTGGTAGGAAACCAGGATCGAGGGGACGTTTATATCAGAAACTTAGACCAGTTCCTTGGTAGGAAACCAGGATCGAGGGGAAGTTTATATCAGAAACTAAGACCAGTTCCTTGGTAGGAAACCATGATCGAGGGGAGGTTTATATCAGAAACTGAGACCAGTTCCTTGGTAGGAAACCAGGATTGAGGGGAAGTTTATATCAGAAACTGAGACCAGTTCCTTGGCTGAAGACCAGGATCGAGGGGAAGTTTACCTTTTCCAAGCATTATTGCTTAGCAAAAGAAGATGAATGCGTAAGCTGCCATTCATAACCACCGTCAAAATTTTGCGCATTCCGATATTTAATCATCTTGCACCCCGAATGCTCGAATACCTTCGCCATTCACACCTTCGGGTCCAAGAAGATTAAATAGGGGCATCTGTCATATCCCAAATTATGGTCACTAAGATTTCCCATCATTGTGAAAATTATTACCACAATATGGATGAACCATCATGCCTCATCAGTCTCCTCAAAGAGAGGTGAGCATTCACCACAAACATGAATTAGGGTTCATAGCCCTCTCATAGCACTTAGACAAAGGATCAATCAAGAAATGACATGATCTTCAACTTGTGTAACTTCTCAAACATCCATAAAGGATCAAGAGGGCTTCCACATCAAGAATCAGGCACAAGGTTGCAACATTCCCAAGTGGATTAAGCCTCAAGATCGCTAGTGTCACCAAATAAGGGTTTTGGTCGACCAGGGCCTCCAGATGGAAATTTTCCTCTGGGCATGAGCCAATGCTTCAAAGCATAACCTAAAATACTCCATTGGACCTCATGGACCCAATCATCAAGTCAATTTAACCTCAGGGGATGCATTCACAAAAAATCAAGAATTAGGGTTTCTTGACCTAATTCACCCCTAAGTTGACTTATGGGACAAAACATGAGCCAAGACCTCAAGACGTGATTTAAGGGTCTCTAATAAACCATATTGATCCATTTGCAACAAAGGATTGATCCAAGAAGCTTGACTCAAAAGTTTCATTTTCATCTGGACTACAATTAGGGTTTTGAAGAAAAAGTCAACTGTATCTTTGACTTTTGACCAGGGCATGCTCCCAAACCTTGGGACATGATTCAATACACCCTATAACACCTATGGAATCCATCTATTAAGTTTGATTTAGGTCAAGAACTTGATTTCATAGAGGATCGCACGGTTTGGAATTCATCTGATAAAACGTCAACTGTGCACAAAAGTCAAAGTTTGACTTTTTGAGATTTTTCACAATTATTGTTCCTTAACCCTAAAATGATGTTAATATGTGATTGGAATCATCATTCATCAAGACAAATCAAAGAAAGTGGGATAACTTGTAAAAGGGGTAACCATAAAGACTTAGAATTTTTCTAAGTTATGAAACAAAATGGCTAGGGTACCAACTTCCAAGGATCATAACTTGGGATCCAAGCAACCATTTGGAATGATCCAAAGATGGATTTTTAGCTCTCATGGCATACTTTAAAAGTGTCAACTACACCTCATTCCAATTCCTCAAGGAATCAATCGGGTTGTTATCAGAATACGACATCGAATACCACGCTCAGAAAGCCGTTAAGGGAAGTATTTTAGCCGATCATTTGGCTCATCAAACGATTGACGATCAGGAATCAATCGGGTTAGACTTTCCAGGCGAAGATTCATGTACTTGAAAATGAAAGATTGCGATGAACCACTACCCAGTGAAGGGCCAGAACCAGGTTCCCAATGGGGACTAATCTTTGACGGAGCTGTCAATCATTATGGAAACGGAATTGGGGCAATCATCATAACCCCTCAGGGTACCCACATTCCTTTCACTGCCCGACTGACATTCAAGTGCATAAACAATGAGGCTGAATACGAAGGTTGTATCATGGGTCTCGCAGAAGCGATTGATTTAAGGATTAAGAACTTGGATATATATGGCAACTCAGCTCTGGTTATCAATCAAATCAAAGGATATTAGAACACATACCAATCAGGACTGATTCCTTACAAAGAATATGCAAGAAGGTTGCTACCATTCTTTAACATAATCGAGTTTCATCATATCCCTCGTGAAGAGAATCACATGGCTGATGCATTAGCCACTCACTCTTCCATGATTAGTGTAGGTCAATGGAATGACCTACCTAAGATCGCCATAATGCGCCTTGAAAGGCCCGCTTACATCTTCGCGACTGAAGCAGTCATAGACGACAAACCTTGGTATCACGATATCAAATGCTTCCTTCAAAAACAAGAGTACCCACCTGGGGCATCCAGGAAAGACAAAAAAACCCTCAGGAGGCTGGCAGGCAGTTTCTTCCTGAGCGGTGATGCACTCTATAAGATAAACTTTGACATGGTCTTGCTCCGATGCGTAGACAGACCAGAAGCAGACATGCTAACGAAAGAAATTCACGAAGGATCCTTTGGCACTCATGCCAACGGACACGCAATGGCGAAAAAAATTCTAAGAGCAGGGTACTACTGGTTGACCATGGAATCCGACTGTTACAAGTACATGAGAAAGTGGCACAAGTGTCAGATATACTCAGAAAAAATCCATGTACCGCCAACGCATCTCAAAGTTCTTTCTTCCCCATGGCCTTTTTCCATATGGGGAATCGACATGATTGGCATGATCGAACCTAAGGCTTCGAACGGACATCGGTTCATCCTGGTAGCCATTGACTATTTCACCAAGTGGGTCGAAGCAGCGTCATACGCCAATGTAACCCGACAAGTGGTGGTCCGATTTATCAAAAACAATATCATCTGCCGTTATAGTGTTCCGAGCCAGATCATTACAGATAATGGATCTAACTTGAACAATAAGATGATGAAAGAGTTGTGTGCTGAGTTCAAGATCGAACACCATAACTCATCTCCCTACCGACCTAAGATGAACGGAGCGGTAGAAGCGGCTAACAAAAACATCAAGAAGATTGTTCAGAAAATGGTAGTAACCTACAAAGACTGGCATGAAATTCTACCCTTTGCTCTTCACGGTTATCGCACATCTATCCGCACTTCAACAGGGGCAACCCTTTTCTCTCTAGTATATGGCATGGAAGCACTGCTCCCCATATAAGTAGAGATCCCATCAATCCGGATATTGATGGAAGCTAAGCTAACAAAAGCTGAATGGTGTCAAAGTTGACACGACGAACTAAATCTGATCAAAGAAAAGAGAATAACGGAACTATGCCATGGTCAGTTGTATTAGCAAAGAATGAAGAGGGCGTTTGACAAAAAGGTCCGACCACGCATCTTCAGGAAAGGAGACCTCGTGCTAAAAAAGATACAATCATTTCTCACTGATTCTCGGGGCAAATAGACCCTGAATTATGATGGCCCCTATGTGGTCAAGAAAGCTTTCTCAGGCGGCGCCTTGAGACTTGCAACCATGGATGGAGAAGGATTTGCCTACCCCACGAATGTTGATGTAGTCAAGAAATAATTCTCCTAAAAAAAAGAAAAAAGAAAAAAAAACGTTTCGGTGGATTGAAAACCCGAAAGGGCGGTCCAGGCAAAAATTAGAGACATAATAAAAAATCATCCCGATGGATTGGAAATCTCAAAGTACAATCCAGGCAAAAGTTATGGATAATGGCAAGTAACTACGTCCAGCAAAGGGGCGAATCCCTCGGCAGCAATAATGCCATCCATCAGAGAAAACTCCAGTCAAGGTCATCTTCGACAGAAGCTCAGGATGCCCAGAATTCAAAGTTGGTAGAAGGATAGCGGTCGTTATGTTTCTATTTAGCCCTTTTCCCTTAAATTACCATTTTCTAACTTTGTAAATACTCTATGGAATCACTCGTTTGGCAGATTTCCATCCTATCAATAAAATTTGAGCCCTAGTGCTTTTGTTTGCAATTCTTATTTGTTTTAGCTTTACAGAACGACGTTTTAACATGATTAACGATTCTTGAAATAAAACAAAAATGAATTTACTTGTTAAAATCTTTTATGCTTTTAAAATAAAGATGGAAATTCTTTTTACTGTTGAACATCGATTGTTTCTCCAAAGGCGATCGAGCTTCAAAGTGCAGAATCAAAGTACTCCTTCTAAACCAGTACGCCTGAATGAAGGATCAGCTGTATCAGATGCAACTTTCCCATCTGATACCCTCGGCCGAGTTCTTACCTCCTAAGCCCGACCAATGATTGTTCCCCGTAGGGACCATTTCTCCTAAACAAGGCAGAATTGCAATCGTGAACCAGTGATACTTTTCATCCCCCGCAGTTGCCGAGTATCCAGTCGTGTTCATCCGTCAATTTGTATGTCGTGTCAGTTTTGTCAGCATATACAAACATACATCATGCATCATTGATTTGCATTCACATTCATATTGCATCACTATCACTCCAGTCGGTCTTGTCCCCTAGTGATAAAAGTCCTCTCAATCGAGTTGTCAGCCCTTTCCTCGTCAGGAAGTGAACCATCTAAATGATCTCTCCTCTAGTTTATTTCTGGATTGAAGTTAGTCCCTTGACCACTTTGATAACTTGAACCTCTGAAAAACAAGAAAACCTACGACAAACATCACTCTTCGCCATTAAAGATGATGTCTTCGCTTTTCCGGATTAAGGAAAATCCTCAGATTCGGCAGTTTAGCAGTTTTTCTCTAAAAGATCTGCTGACGAAAAGGTCATCAGCACCTCAAAATTGGATCACATCATATGGAATTTCTCCGAGAAGATCCCAAGAAAAATATGATGTAATACCCCGAACAGAAAGCAGTCTCTCAAGAGACTCATTTTCCCCAGTAGATTTGACAAATGGCGTCTCCAACAGAGAAGTTGGTACACCTCTACAACTTAGACGAATAGGTTTCCCAGCAAGTCTGACATTAAAACTTTTTCCATCAAATGGCATCTCCCTAGGAAAATTTCGGCGAGAAGTTTGAGGAAAACCGCTACGAATAACGTCCCTTGTCAAGAGTTTTTTGACAAAATAAACTTAGACCAGTTCCTTGGTAGGAAACCAGGACCGAGGGGAAGTTTACATCAGAAACTTAGACCAGTTCCTTAGTAGGAAACCAGGACCGAGGGGAAGTTTATTTCAGAAGCTTAGACTAGTTCCTTGATAGGAAACCAGGATCGAGGGGAAGTTTACATCAGAAACTTAGACCAGTTCCTTGGTAGGAAACCAGGATCGAGGGGAAGTTTATTTCAGAAGCTTAGACCAGTTCCTTGGTAGGAAACCAGGATCGAGGGGATGTTTATATCAGAAACTTAGACTAGTTCCTAGGTAGGAAACCAGGATCGAGGGGAAGTTTATTTCAGAAACTGAGACAAGTTCCGTGGCTAAAAACTAGGATCGAGGGGAAGTTTTTACCTTTTCTAAGCATCATTGCTTAGCAAAAGAAGAAGGATGCGCAAACTGCCATTCATAACCACCATCAAAATTTCGAGTATTCCGATATTTAATCCTCTTGCACCCCGAAAGCCCGAATACCTTCGCCATTCACACCTTCGGGTCCAAGAAGATTAAATAGGGGCTTCTGTCATACCCCAAATTTTGACCTCCAAGATTCCCCATCATTGTGTAAATCATCATCACAATATGGATGAACCATCATGCCTCACTAGTCTCCCCAAAGATGGGTGAGCATTCACTACAAACAAGAATTAGGGTTTTGAGCCCTCTCAGAGCACTTAGACAAAGGATCAATCAAGGAATGACATGATCTTCAACTTGTCTAAACTCTACAACACCCATAAAGGATCAAGAGGACTCCCACATCAAGAATCAAGCACAAGGTTACAGCATTCTGAGTGGATCAAGCCTCAAAATCGATAGTGTCACCAAATTAGGGTTTTGGTCGACCAGGGCCTCCAGATGGAATTTTTCCTCTGGGAATGAGCCAATGCTTCAAAGCATATCCTAATATACTCCAAGGGACCTCATGGACCCAATCATCAAGTCAATTTGGCCTCAGGGGATGCATTCACTAAAAATCAGGAATCAAGGTTTCTTGACCTAATTCACCCCTAAGTTGACTTTTAGGACAAATCATGAGCCAAGACCTCAAGAGAGAATTTGAGGGTCTCCAACACACCACATTGATCCATTTACAACAATGGATTGATCCAAGAAGCTTGATTCCCAAGTTTTAAGTTCATGAGAACCACAATTAGGGTTTCACGAGAAAAAGTCAACTGTGCCTTTGACTTTTGACCAAGACATGCTCCCAAACCTTGGGACATGATTCAATACACCCTATAACACCAATGAAATCAATCCATCAAGTTTGATTTAGGTCAAGGACTTGATTTCATAGAGGATCGCACAGTTTGGAGTTCATCTGATAAAAAGTCAACTGTGCCCAAAAGTCAAAGTTTGTCTTTTTGATTTTTTATCAATTATGGTTCCCTAACCCTAAAATGATGTTAATGGTTGATTTGAATCAACATTCATCAAGAAAAACCAAAGAAAGTGGGATAACTTGTAAAAGGGGTAACCATAAAAACTTAGAAATTTTCTAAGTTATGGAACAAAGTGGCTAGGGTACCAACTTCCAAGGATCATAATTTGAGATCCAAACAACCATTTTGGTTGATCCAAATATGGATTTGTAGCTCTCAAGGCATACTACAAAAGCTTCAACTACACCTTATTCCAACTCTCCATGGATTTTAAGTTATGGAATGACCAAAATCACAAAAAGTGAAAATGTCACTTTTTTCCAACACTTAGTGAAATTTTCACTAAGTCAGAATCTATTTCATTTTTTTCAAAATGTATGGGCATTTTTCACTTGGATCCAAAAAGTGTCAAGACAAACTATGATCACACATATGTTGTATCATATGAGAGCTTTCCTAAATGGCCAAGAACCCCATGAAACTCCACTTAAGCCATGAGATATGACAATGGCAATGTGCCTTGCTGCAAACTGTCATGGCAAGGCAGATTTGAGCATTTTGCTTGATTTGAGCAATTTGTGGAAATGACAAGCATGCTTATCCATCTGAACACCTCAGGGAGGGACCAAAGATGGGCAAACACTGATCCATAAGCCTTCCAAGTCTTTGGAACCAAAAGTAGCATGCCAAACCTAGAAATGTCTAAAGAGGAGACAAGACTCCAATTTTGTTTTGGAGCATTCAATGGATGCACCAAGGTGGCATGAACCGGGCCATTTCTAACTGAATGAGTCAAGGATAAGATCTGAACCAGGGAACCAGCAGCCTGTGCCCTAACCTATAGTCAATGGCTAGAGAAGACTTGGATTCCTATTGATCAACATTGGCCAAACCTCTGCTGCAGTTTCCATTCACTATTGCAGCAAAAACAAACTTGCTCTACTATAAATAGAGCTCATTTGTGATCAGTTTGAGTACACCAAATCCATCAAACATATGCTTTCCTCAAAATCTCCTTCTCACTTCCAATTTTTCCTTCTAAGGCAAGTCACTATCGGGTTTTGAGTTTGAGAGCTATTCCAACCAAACCAATCACACACATACCTCATAAACATCATATAGAAGTGATCCAAGCACTTAAACAACATCTGGAACACTGATTTCTCAAAATCACCATCCAACTGCTCAAGCTTTTAGCAGACTTGCAGTTGGGGTACCATCTTCAATTCCAGCTTGTTTCAAACCATTCCAAGCATTCAGGCACATCACTTGGCACCTAGGGAAGCTATCCACATCATTGGAACCTAGCTGTAACACCTCCAACACAAAACACGATCACCAGCTGCAAGAGGTAAGCCTGAGCTCTTCTAACTCTATGATCCATGCATATTTTGCTGCACAATAATTTTGCCATATGTTCATAATCATGCATAGAGTGTTTACCCTCAATCAATTACTTTGTTTGAATCGTGTATGGAATTTCTGAGCCTTCATGCAAATTTTAGGGTTCTTAAGGTTTCTCTTTGATTTCTTATTCCAAACTTAAAATAAATGAAATTAAAGACCATAGACATGATTGTGAGGAAAAAACGAGCAGATTGATATGTGGTTTGTGTGATTTCATCAAGTAATCAGTGAGATTGGATAGAAAATGCAAATCTGGGCAAAACTCCCTTCGCGCGTGTTCTTGGCCCATGTTCTTGGCGCCTTTTTTGAAAATTCAAATATTTGAATTTTGTGATTTTATTTAATTGATTCAAAAATTAATTTCTCTCTGAGTTTTAATGATTTTGAGTTGATTCTTTTTTTAATAATTCACAAAAATGTTAAAATATTTTATTTTACCAAAAAATCCCAAAAATATTATTTATTTCATATATTTGATAATTTTGCAAAAAATTAATGTTTTATTTGTTTTTTGACATATAATATGTTTTTTCCTTCTTGATTTTCCAAATTTAATTGGTTTCCAATCATTTTATGGATATAAACATGATTTTTGAAACATTGATCCAAGATCACCACTCATTTTTCACATGTTTCCATCACTTTTTATTAATTTTTTAACAAAATTAATTCCTTTTTAAACAAAATTAGGGTTTTGATTAATTCAACCCTCATCAAGCATTTTAAAAACACTTTGGGCCTCTAATAGAGTGTATGACCCAACCCCTTTTTGAAACCAAAATAATTTGGGCCTCAGTCATTGTATAAGACCCACTGTGTTTTCAAAAACCTCGGCATGACCGCCGTTTTCAAACAAAAATCATCTGGGCCTACCCTCGTGTTATAAGACCCATTTCTTTTCTTTAAATAATCTTTGGGCCTCTTGGTAGAGTGTAAGATCCAATCCTTTTGTAAATAAACCTTTTAGGGCCTCACACATTGTATAAGTCCCTCTGTATATTTTCAAAAGTACGGCGCGGTCGTCGCCTTTGTAACGAAACCAACTGGGCTTCTCCTTGAGATATAAGACCCATCTCTATTCATTTTCAAACACTTTTGGGCCTCTAATAGAGTGTAATACCCAATCCCCTTTGAAAACCAAAACTTTTTGGGCCTCACATATTGTATAAGTCCCTCTGTACAGTTTTCAAAACAACGGTACAATCATCGTTAAAACCTGGGCTTGAGCTGTAAGCCCCAACAACTTTTCAAAGCACTTTCTCCTTTGATTTTGAATATAATATTTTTATCAAAGTTTTCTTTGTTGAAAAACTAACCAAACAACATGGAAGCTCTACAACGGGTAAGTGTTTATCCGCTTTCATTTATCGCTTTCATATGTATATAACTGTATTGTGGGGCTGTTTCACTGTAAGTCTCCTTTCACATCCTTTTATATACTTGCCAAATATCAACTGTGTAATACTAGTATAGTTATTTAGAGTTTTCCCCGGCAACTACGTCTAGCACTAGGTAAAGCCTTGTTGGTCACTCTTAAATACAAACAAAACTAGATCCCCCGTAGGATTCCAGATACAGTCTTCCCTTCTCTTGGGGTTAAACAATATGGAACAAAGAGAAAGGCAGTATTCTCGGTGAACCTTTTCTCAGACTGTCACTCTTAGAAATTGTCAAAGAGACTCTACTCCCCAGAGTTGATCTATTCTCCGTGAATAGCATCTCTTTAGTTTCTTTCAAATTCTCGAACTTTCCTGGAATGATCTCTTTTCTGTGAATTGCATTTCTTGAACTTCTCTTGGTTTGGGGACCCACTAGCTTCCTAAAAGCATCCCCACCTCCTCTTGGGCGTTATACAAGGACCCTTCGGCTTCTTAGAAGTTCTCATGCCTTCTCTTGGGCTTAATACAAGGACCCTAACGACCTCTTAAAGGTATAAGATAGAACTTAGTCATCCTTTGCTAGAGCAGTCTTTCCAGTGTCAAACCTCTGGTCACTTTAGGGTTGATACTCATCCCTTAATGCCCGTGCCTCCTCTTGGGCATTGTACAATAGATAAAACTCTAGACTTGGACAGTCTAAACCCCTTGAGTCTCAAAGACATTCTCAAGTTCCTTTCAAACATAGGAAAAAACACTGATCACTCAGAAACCCGACCTCTCTCATGAGGGCTCTCCCACTTGGTCCTATATATGGATCTAATCCTCGGAAGTAAGATAGCCTCCTCTTGGGCTTTGTACAAATGACTCTCCCCAGCGGATCTAACCTTTTCAAACTCTCTTGTTGAGTCAAACCCTTTTTTAGCCTCCGTCTTAGGCTTCGTATAAGACAGATAAAAGTACTCTCTTGTTGAGTCAAACCTTTTAGCCTCCGTCTTGGGCTTCGTACAAGACACCTATAAAAAGCCACTCTCTTGTTGAGTATAAAAGACTCTCTTGTTGAGTCAATCTCTCTTTAGCCTCCGTCTTGGGCTTCATACAAGACACCTATAAAACACTCTCTTGTTGAGTATAAAAGACTCTCTTGTTGAGTCAATCCCCTTTTAGCCTTTATCTCGGGCTTCGTACGAGACAGCAAAACACTCTCTTGTTGAGTATAAAAGACTTTCTTGTTGAGTCAATCACCTGTCAAACAGACTCTCTTGTTGAGTCAACCCTTTTAGCCTCCGCCCTGGGCTTTATACATGACAAATAAAAGTACTCTCTTGTTGAGTCAAACCTTTTAGCCTCCGTCTTAGGCTTCGTACAAGACACATAAAAAGCACTCTCTTGTTGAGTCAGTCACTTGTTAGTATTCTCTTGTTGAGTCAACCCTTTTAGCCTCTATCTCGGCCTTCGTACGAGACAACAAATAAAAGACACCCTCTTGTTGGGTCAATCGACTCCTCTTAGGCTTTGTATAAAGAAACCTCGGTTGAGTCAATCAACCTTTTAGCATCAAACATGTGCCTTACTCACAGTATACAAACATCAACAACTCCTCTTTTGAGATGACGAATTCTCTCTCATCCAAACCTTTTGGCTTCACATCTTGGGCTTTGAACAAGATACAGATCACCTTTAGCTTCATGTCTTGGGCTTTGAACAAGACACCAGAACAACCTTTTTCCTCCCATAGAATAGGAGGAACTACGATCGCTCTGATTTCCCTGTCTCGGGAATACGTAGGCATAAGATTGAAAAATCTTAGCGAGCATACTAATCAAAAACCCAAAATCCAGTATCCCATTTATCAACCCAAAAGCATCCGACCTAATCCCTTACCAAAAACCTCGCAAATAGTCCAGACATTCTAATCTTGACAAAATAACCGAAGAGGGGCCCACATCTCAATAGCATCTGTAAACTAACAGTCAGCTGTTTAAACTCAGTATGCAAGCAGGGTTAATTGGAGACATCTATTTCCCTTCCTTAATTAGCTCAATAGGATAAAAAATGAATCGAACTGTAGTACAGAAGCGATCGTGATTCAAGACCACAAAAATCGCGCTACACATACATCACCCACTTCTCTTGCCAAAATGAGCTAAACAACATGCCAATTTCATGCACTCTTTTTCTACTTGTTTTGCCAAAAATAGGAAAAGAGAAAGTATGCAAATATCACCTCACTTTCTCTCTCACGTGTCATCCCTCATGCTTTCTTTCATGCTCTATTCATGCTTCATTTTATGACCTCTCTCCAGTCACCAAAAATAACCACAACAACACCTCACATGTGCTAAACCCGTGTGCACTCTTTTCACCCTTCAAAAACTTTCAAATTTGAAAACCACTCTAACAAACTTCTCTGGCCTTGGTTAGCAATTAACCTCACCATAAACCACCCTATATAAGTCACAAAAACCCTATAAGGCATACACAACCTGATTCCATTCAAAATCATATCAAAATTTCACTCACACTCTCTCTCTCTCTCTCTCTCTCTCTATCTATCTATCTATCTATCTATCTTTCTCTCCCAAAAAAGCTCCAAGCAGGATTTGGTTATTTCTTCAAGTTTTCCTTTGCTGTCTGGATTTCTTTATTCTCATTAGATCTTGGAGGATTCATTTCTGAAGTTGTTTGAGCCTGGTCAAGAGGCAGCGGGCCTTCTCCACTTAGTAAATTTTCTCAATCTTTTCCTCTCATTTCATACATGTTTTGAGTTTGTTTTTGACATGTTTGAGATTCCATGCTAGTGAAGATCGTATTGGTATAGCTCTTGTTTTGTTTTAATGAAGTTTTAGTTCATGTACCTTTTCTTTGTGGCCCGTTTTCATGGTGTTAGAGTGTGTTTCTGTGAAAATAAATGCCATATTCTTACTCTACGTGAAATTCCGTGCGAAATGGTATAAGGTTTTGTTATTTTTTATGAGGTTATGGACCAGCTCCAGTTGCCATTGCCAGAGAAGACGACCGGAGGTAGGGCTCCGACATCTGGTCAAGATATGTTGAGGTGTTTGTTTGACCTCTTGACCTGCTTAGGTGATGCCTGTGTGGATCCTAGTTGGATAAGTGATCTTGCCCGCGTGTCATTTTTGTTGGTTATTTTCTGAACTTTGTTTTTTTAATTGGACTGGGCTATGGTTTTTTTAATATCTACGCCCCTCAGATTTAGGCCCAAGAGCACATCTAACTGCATTTTAGTTCAATATGGTTTTGCTAATGCACCCTCCTTGTTCTCTTCTTTTTTTATTTTTCTTATTTTCATTTTATTTTCACTTTTGATTTTATTTTTAATTGTAAAGACCTTTTTAAAAATCCATAAAATGTCTTTTATGATTAATTGATGTCTTGAAATATTTTTTTTACATTATTTATTTTATTTTTGATTTAATTTTCTTATTTTATTTGAATTAAATTGTAAGGTGTTTTTATACATTTAGCCTTGAACTAGGGTTTGTGTTCTTGATGCTTTGTGCTTGCTTATTTGATCCAATATCTTGGCCATGTTTTGACAGTTGATTGATGAATATTTGAGTGATGTTTTGGTGCCTTGATGATCAATGTTTGATTGCTTCTTAATTGATTTTGATTGACCCTCGACATATGCTCGATTAGTTACATACTTGAACTTGTTGATTTGATTTGAGGATGCATTCATGCAATTCTTTTTGGGATCTCTTTAATACATGATCTTGATTATTTTAACATGTGTTGGATCCTTCAATCCACATTTTTTTCATCATTTAACTATTTTTAATCAAGGTTTCAATTTGGTGATATGTTGAACATGATACTTGTGTGTTTTCGACCTAGTCTCTTGAGTTTGTTCTCTTGTATGATCCCTTGATGCTTGGTGATCTTGTGTGACATAAATGACTTGATTGAGGTTCTGACCCTCATGTTTTTATGTCCATTGCATGATCATCTTGTCTCTTTTGCTCCTCATGTTATTTGTTTTCTTTTGTGGATGACTTTGGTTGATGGATACCTAGTTTCTTGCTCATGCTTTGAATGTGATGCCTGTTGAATCCTTCTTGCTAAAATGAGTTTGTTTTGAATTGGAATGTTTGAGTGTGCTTCTGACCTTCCATGTTTACATGCCATAATTTCATTGTGTGAACCATTTGTGACTTATTTTCCATGAGATAATTGTTGATAAATGCTTAGCCATTGATATGATTCATTTTGGATGCTTTTGTACTTTTTTCTTCATTTTTGAAATGAGTTGATCATGATATGATGTAGCTTATGACTTTCCTTGATTCCTACTTTGCTTGACCCCTTTTGTCTTTGCAAGTTGATTAGTGATGTTTGATATGGCTTTTAGACATGTTTGCTTGTGCACTCCTATGATTGCCATTGCTTATCTTCTTAAACTTCAATGGGTGAATACTTTGAGCACGATTTATGATGATTGGGAATATGTGTGTTAATTGTTTGGTTTATCCATATTTGATGCTTTGATTCATATGGTAAGCATGTCTTGATGTTGACCTTGATGTTTGACACTTTAGAATTGATGATTGATTCTTCTTACCTTGTGTTGCTTTGACATTCCTCTCCTCTTCGTCTCCTTTCTTCCCCTTTAAGTTTTAAACACTTGATGTTGTTTGAGATTGAGTTGTTTATTGTTTACTTGTGTTTGTTCACATGCTCCCTTAAGGCTTCTAATCCAACTTAATTTCTGATTAAGCTTTGAGTAGGATAGACATTAGGCTCTCATTCCTCTGCATGACAACATTAGGGTAGTCCCTTCTTGACCTCAACCTTAGGTCCACCTTTGTATGATAACATTAGGTAGACTTCCCTTTCTCATCCTTAACTATAGGACCATTTGGCATGATAACATCTAAGTTCCCATAGATTTTTCTTTACCCTTTGTGTCTCTTTCTTCTCTCTCTTAAACAAAATCCTAACACGTAATAAATACGATGAGTATGGTACGTTACGAATCTTAAGTACATGGGAAATGATAAGCGGGAGTCTCTCCTTACCTTGTCTAGAGTGCTTTGCATACGTCTTGTTTTGGGTCGACCTTGCGAAGTATTTGATCCTATGTCATAGACTTTAGTGCTATACGCATCTCAAACAAAGTCAATTCATTTTTGTTAAAACTCTTAAACAAACTGCAAATCATTTTGTCCTTTGGGATTTTTCGTCAAACCTTTTCAAAAATGGCATGTTATCTCCGTTCTACCGCAAACAAGCATCGACCCTAACTGTTGGAACGTGAACTTAGCATCACTCATAAAAGACACTTAACAATTGATAGACCGAACTATGAACGCTCTGACTTCTTCATTCTCATCCGAATGAGGATACATATGCACAAGACGGAGAAGTCTTGGCAAGCACCCTTCCCCCTTTTTCACCCGTAGTCCTCCGAACTATGTTGACTTTGACTTTCCCATTGCACAAGGGAATACGTAGGCATAGGACGACAAAGTCCTATCGAGTCTCCTTTTGTTTTTCCCTTTTCGTTTCCGTTAGCAAGTAGGCTTTAGATAAACACACCCTTTGATTAGAATAACAAGAGTGGATCTCGTTGGGTACAACAGACGCGAGGAGTACTAACACCTTCCTTTTGCGTAATCGACTCCCGAACCCAGGATTTGGTTGCGAGACCATGTCTTCTCCCTTTTTGAGGTTTCTTCGATCGTTTCCTTTTCCCCTGTCGGGATAAATAACGTTCGGTGACGACTCTGTTTTTCCGCCGGTTGTTTTTCGCGTTGCGACACATAGCTTTGCCTTAACCTTCCTTCTAGTCTTACTACAATGCTACTTTGTAGATTCTCTTTGCTACAAACATGTCAACATTTATCATAACTTGTTAAATTAACTTCAATCCAAAAACTAAATGTCAGGATGCCAATTATACTCACTTACAGATGACATAAAATAAGTTTAGAATAGGGGTGAGCATAGTTGATTATTTTTAGAAACCAAACCATAACCATTTTTAAATCATTTAAATAGTTTAGACTCATAACCATAACCACATTTTAATCAAAACTGATTATAAAACTAGTTATAAATTTGGTTACGGTTATATAACCTATTTTTTTTTTAAATCCGGTTTTAAATAATTTTTTTTTATAAAAATATTTTTTAAATTAATTATTTATAAATTTGAAAAAAAATATCATTAATATATAAGAATATATTACTTAGAATGTATTATTGTCATCACATTCAAATTTATATGAAATTTGGGAGAACCAACCAGCATAATTATTTATATAACTTTATTATTAATATAAAGTGAATAACCAAAATTACTTATATAAAATTATTATTAATCCATAAGATTATTATTAATATAAGAGTGAATTACGTAATATCACATGCCGCTGCGGTATGTCGTAAAAAAGAAACAGGATTATATCCAATAAATTTGAAAATTAAAAAATATATATAGATTCCCCAAAAAAAAAAAACTGGATTTTTTTTTTACGAAAAATGTATATTTTGTTTTTTAAAATAAAAAAAATATATTTAATTTAGAATAATATTTTTTTCAAAAGAATTTGGAAATCTTTCTAAGATCCTGTTGAAGTGGGCCACAAGTGCGACTGAGGTGTTGGTCGTATGGAGAGGAGAAGGGGGGGTGTACCTGCAAGGCACTCCGACGCTCAAGTAAGAAAGGGTCAGAGAAAAGGGGCAAGTACAAAGTATGAGTTTCAAGGGTGATTATTAGATACCTGACCCTCTCAAGTGAGAGAGAGTTTATATAGTGCCCCCAGCGCGTGGCTAACGGTCCTATTTTCAGGGCGAAATAATCGTTTTCCCGAAGAACAGGTAACTTCCCAAAACTAGTCGTTATTTTGGGCAGAGTGCCCAAAACTAGCCGTTATGTTGGGCAAAGGCATAGTGTCGGGCACATGCCCTTAGCTGTTCGGGCAGTGAAGAAGCCGTACGGAACGAGCAGCATTTCCGGGGAGGAGCGATGCAGTCTTTGCCTGGTTGGAGGGGCAGAAATGTAACTTTTGTCCCTTGGTGGATTGGACTTAGGCAATTGGGTCGTTCTGGGAGCAGAGGTGGATTGGGCCATGTCTAGCCATTGGTCCAGTCCAGAACAGGAGCCCCCCAAGTCGTTGCTCCCGAGCATGGGAGTGATGACTTAAGGACAACTCGTGGCTCCGGGGAGCTAGCGTGGAGTCGTCGTTTGGTGACGAGGAAAGTCGTCTCGTGGTGCCCGTGACCCCTAGTGTCCGTGACATTCATGACCGCGGTCGGGTTCCCCGTCGTACAGGGAGACTAACGGTTAGTCAGAATTGGAAACGTTCGGGCGCCACGTGTGCCTAGAGCCTTGTGCAGCAGTTACTAGGCAATGATGGCTAGTTAGTAGCCATCATGGCCTACGAGGGCGTGCCACTGCATGTGCCTCTCTGTATAAAAGGGGAAGGCCCGTTCCATTCTGAACTTTTCGCTCTTGTTTCTCTTCTTCTTCTTCAGAGCTCTTGCCCGTCACCACCGTTTGCTATTCCGGCCACCGCATCAACTTCAGAGCAACCGCTTTTCATCTTCTTAACCAAGTAAGTTTGCTGATTTTGCACTCTTTTATCCCTTTTGATGGTAGTTCATAGATTGCATGCTGTTAGGCTTAGGTTTAGAAGATGAAATAGATTAATTTCCGGCGATTGTTGGTGGTGGACGGTGGTCGTGCCACTTTCCGCCGTCGACGAGGCTGCTAGGTTTTAGGATATGCTTGTGAATCAGGCGGTTTCCGGCGTCATTGCGATGATGATGCATGCGTAACCGCCATGATTGCTCAGATTCCGGAGTAACGATGAAGTTCCCGGCGAGCCTTTGTAGTTTTCGGTGAAGCTTTGCAGTTTCCGGTGAAGCTTCAAACGAAAACTGGGAAGTTGCTCGGGGAGGTTCCTCGAATGGGAGTAGCTTACTCCGGGCATCTCCTCGTGGGAGATTCTTAGAGTTTTCGTTCGATGTTAGGGCTTAGGCCGGGGACGTGGTCCTCAGCCCTTTGCGCGCCCTTTCACTTGACTAGCGGTGGAAGGGTGGATTTGATACTTCATTGAATTCACCTTTTTTCTCTGATTTTCAGGTGACTGACATGGCTATAGGGCCAAATGGGGAGATAATAATAGATTCGTCCGAGGAAGAGACGAGTTCCTCGGAAAGCAGTAGCTCAGGATCCTCGAGTGTCCTTAGTGAATCCGAGGAGGAGGAGGAAGTGGGAGAAATGGAAGAGATGGAAGGGATGGAAGAGGATGTTGTTGAGGGTTCCACGGAAGGGTGGGAGGTAGATGAACCAGCCGAGCACGTGTCCACCTTTGTTTCGTATCTCGGGGACGTTTTCTAGGAAGTCAGGCCAGAGGGGGAGTGGAAGGTGCATTTTCCCTCCGAGGATGATAGAGTTTGCACAAGTTACGGGGATCGCTTCGCCATGTATGAATATGCCTTCAAAGAGCTGGGACTGAGGTTGTCGTTCACTGATTTCCAGCAGTCAGTATCCGTGCACTTAAATTTGGCCCCTACGCAGCTGCACCCGAACTCGCTGGCCTTCATCCGGGCATTCGAGATGACGTGCGAGTATCTGAGAATAGGGGCTACTCTCCCTTTGTTTTTCACCGACTTCCATCTCCAACGGCAGTTGACGGGGAGGAGGTATGGCTGGGTTTCGTTGAAATAGCCTCGCAAGCTGTTCAAGCCCTTTTCTGAATCGATAAGGACGTTTAAGGAAAGGTTCTACATCATAGAGCCTATATCGGAAGCCCCAGGATAGCACGTACGCCTGGGCAATTGAAGTCGATGAGGAGGGCAACGACATGCGTGATAAAGCTGGGAGGTTTATCGGGGAGAGAGTATACAAGTTCCTTATCCACTGGGGACCTGGTCATTTCACCAAGGAGCCCAACGAGTATGTCCTCCAGCCGAACAACCTAGACGGGCAGGATGCCGTCGCTTATAAGACGCTGGTGAAATATATCAACTCCTTCTAGCTTGCTGAATGCTGTACGAAGAAGGGTGACCCCATCTTCGAGGAGGATGGAAGCCAGAGGGTGGAGTATCGCTTCATTAACGTCAAGGCGCTTTTGGAGTGCAAGACTCCGGCGGAAGCTTATAAATTGCTCAGTAGTTTTATTTGTTTTAACTTGTCCGACTTATTTTGACTTCGTTGTCTAACGTTCTTATTCTGTTTGTGCAGGTGAGATGCCTCAGGCTCATGAAAGGATGGTAAAGAATGCTCTTGCGAGGAACAAGCCCGAGACTGCTCCTCCCAAGTCTCGATTCGCCAACGCACGTGCTCCCACTCCTCCTCAGCCTGCTGCGGGGACCTCTTATCCTACTCCTATTTCCCGGGGATCTCCCCTGCCGTTGACCTCAAGAACCAAGCAGCCGAGGGCCAATGACACCGTGGATCTCAGCCGGGCCTCGGAGAAAGGGAAGTTCGAGCTTCCTCCTTGCATACTTGACAGGAGATTCTTCGAGGGGACATCCTTGGTTTACTGCGGGCAGAATCTCTTTGGCTGGAAAGCATGGATCGCCCGAGCAAGAGGGCGTTGGTGGCCCAAGATGCCTCTGCACTGGTCAGAGTTTTGGAGATGGTGACCATCTATGCTGAAGGGGATTCTGCAACTGAGTCCGAACTCAAGGCTGCTCGGGCTACCATGGCATCTCTTAAGGAAGAGGTTAAGAATGCTGACGATGCCCGAAAGAATGCTAAAGAGGAGGTGGCCAGGCTGAAGAAGGAGAATTCTACGCTGGCTGCGGAGAGGAAGGCGGCTGAGGAGCTGGTCCAGCAGCTGAGGGCGGTCAATGCTCCGGGCGAAGATGAACCCCAGGACGTGAAGGAGTTAAAGACAAGGTCTGAGCTGGTTGCCCGTATGTTGGCAGCCGAGGATGACAACATCTTCATTGCGGGCGAATCCTTCAGGAATGTCGTGTCTCAATTGTGGATGGTGAACCCCAACTCGACTTCTCCACAGAGGGTACCCACTATCTGGCGCATGTTAAAGATGGCCGAATGATTATGCCTGACTCCCTCCTTGAAGAGCTGTCGAGGATCAGCCCGCGGAGAACCAGGAGCCTCAGCCCAACTTTGAGCAGGTTGACCGGATGGATGAGTGAAGGATTTTCTTGTTGTTGTAATTTTGTCCGGCCTGCGTGCCGTGTAATTTGTTGTAATTTATTTTGAATGGGGGCGTGGCCCCCGGTTTATGTAACCAAGTACAGTTGTGGTCCTTGCGGCCATTTATTATTTTTAATTATGTGTCAGGTTCTTATGGCCGATTTATGATTTGCATGGCTTTATCTACTTTAAATTTCGCTAAGTGTTGTTAATTATGCTCGTTCGTGTATGTATGCCCGTAATAGGGATTACTTTGATTTTCTTTAAGTTTCGGGGAATTGCTCGTTGTAGATGTGTTTGGCAGTGAGGGGTACTGGTCGAACTGCCGGGGAATATCCGGGCGAGGATACGGAGCTCAGGTCGCGTTTAAGGCCTGAGTTCGCGGCCTGAACCTCCCATCGCGAGCTGGGTGTTCTGCCTGTCGTGGTACTTTGACGACGGCGGTGCTCGATTGAGGGACCGCTGTCGAGCAGAGACCCGACTCGTTCCTGAGCGGGGTTATGCTTCACAGGCATGCGACGCTTGTACCTAGGCGTGCATCATGGTCGGTAGGTGATGCTTGTCGTCGTGACGAATCGAACCGATAGTTAAGGCCTTAGTTGTAGTATTTTTTCAACTTTTCGGCGTTCCATGGTCAAGCAAGTTCTTCCCCGTTGAGTTGTTCTAGGTAATACGCCTCATTCTCCATTTTTGCGCGAACACAATAGGGTCCTTCCCAGTTAGCGGCTAATTTGCCTTCGCGAGAGTCTTTATGGTTTCTTCTTAGGACAAGGCTTTCTACGTTGAACTCTAGTCGTATCACCTTGGCATTATGCCTGATGGTAATTTTTTATTTTACTGAGGCTTCGTGGAGTGCTGCTCCTGATCGGACTTCCTCGACGAGGTCGAGCTCTTCTCTTAATGATTCATCGTTCATCTCCTCGCCTAAGGGCGACTCTGTCCGCCTGGAGGGTATGTGAACTTCGATGGGGATCACAGCCTCGGTCCCGTAAGCCAGGCGAAAGGGTGTCTCCCCAGTTGAAGAGTGTGGAGTTGTGCGATATGCCTATAAGACACTGTGCAGCTCCTCGACCCAAGCTTTCTTTTTTTTTGTCTAGCCTTCATTTGAGGCCTCGGAGGATGACTTGGTTCGCCGCTTCGGCCTGCCCATTTGTCTGGGGGTGTTCGACGGTGCGAAGTGTTGCTTCGTGCCCAGCTGGACGACGAAGTCTTAGAGCTTCCTGTCCGTGAAATGTGTCCCATTGTCTGTAACTATCGCTTGAGGGATGCCAAAACATGCGAGGATATTTCGTTTGTAGAAACGCAGTATTTTAAGGGCACTTATCTTGGCCAGGGCCTCCGCTTCTATCCATTTTGTGAAGTAGTCCACGCCTTATTAAGTATTTGTTCTGACTTGATCCTACCACGAATGGTTCTAGGATGTCCAGGCCCCACCAGGCAAATGGCCACGGGGAAGACATAGATTTGAGCTCGTTAGGTAGAGCTAGGTGCATGTCCCCGTGCCGTTGGCATTTATCGCATCTCTTCACATGTTCTTTCGCGTCATGTTGCATGGTTAGCCAGTAATATCCTGCTTGGAGGACCTTACGGGCAAGGGACATTCCTCCGAGATGTTGGGCGTTGATTCCCTCGTGGATTTCACGCAAGATATGGGCGACCATCTCTTCCTCGAAACACTTGAGTAGCGGGATGGAGAATCCTCGCATGTAGAGTTTATCTTCGACCAGGACGTAGGAGCAAGCTCTTCGCTAACTACGCTGGCCTCCTTGGGGTCGGACGAGAGTTTGTCTCTAGCGAGGTAGTTGTAAACGAGGGTCATCCAGCAATTGCTGTCGCCAATCACTTGTACGTTGAGCGTCGGGGAAGCTTTCTCAATGCTGGGTCGAGGAAGTACTTCTTGTATGACGGACTTGTTTCCGCCTTTCTTCTTCGTGCTGCCTAGTTTGGACAAAATGTCTGCCCAGACATTGTGTTCGCGAGGAACATGGCTTACCTCCACCGCTGCAAACTTCGTCATCTTCTTTTTTACCAGGGCTAAGTATTCAGTCAGGTTGTCATTTTTGGATTGATATTCTTCTCGAACTTGAAAGGCAACGAGTTGTGAATCTGTGCAAATGACGACTTCTTCTGCGCCCAGGTCTTCGGCCAGGCGTAACCCGGCGAGGAAGGCTTCGTATTCCGCCTGGTTGATAGAGGTGGGGAAGGACAAGGTGAGTGAAACTTCGACGATGATTCCCTCGTTGCTTTCCAGTATGATGCCTGCCTCGCTCCCCGCCGGAATGGAGGCCCCGTCCACGAAAATGGTCCATTTGCGAGCTCCGCAAGTTGGGGAGTCTGCGAACGTCATTTCTGCGACGAAGTCATCCAGGGCCTGGGCTTTGAGGGCTTTCCTGCTCTCATACTAGATGTCGAATTTGGACAGCTCGAGCGACCACTTGAGCATTCTACCGGGCATGTCTGGTCGTCCCAATAGCTGCTTTAAGGGTTGATCTGTTCGAACCACAATCGTGTAGGCTAGGAAGTAGTGTCTCAGTCTTCTAGCTGCGTTGATGAGAGTCAGCGCCACTTTTTCAATCTGTTGGTATCTCAGCTCTAGCCCCTGCAGCGCTTTGCTCGTAAAGTATATTGGCTTCTGCCCGTCAGGTGTTTCGCGAATAAGAGTGGCGCTTACTGCCTCGGTCGCCACGACGAGGTATAGGTACAAAGTTTTGTCGTTGTCTGGGCGAGAAAGAACGGGCGGTTCTGAGAGTGCTCGTTTCAGGTGGAGAAGGGCCTTGTCACATTCCTCGGCCCATTCAAACGCTGCCTCCTTGCGGAGGAGTTTGAAGAATGGTAAGGCGTGTTGGGCAGATTTGGCCACGAAACGGGACAATGACGCGAGCATCCCGTTGAGGGACTGAATGGATTTCTTTGACTTAGGCATCGGAAACTCGGAGAATGCTCGGCACTTATCGGGGTTGGCTTCGATTCCTCTTTCCGTTAAGTAGAAGCTGAGGAACTTGCCTGCACAGACACCGAACGTGCACTTCTCCGGGTTGAAATGCATTTTGTACTTTCTGGCCTGTTCGAAGACCTTCCTTAGATGGGCAGTGTGATTGGTTTCCTCATGGGTTTTTACGATCATATCGTCCATATAGACTTCGAGCATGTCGCCTATCTCTCCCCGGAAGACCTTATTCATCATTCTTTGATAGGCCGCGCCGGCGTTCTTCAGGCCGAAGGGCATTACGTTGTAGTAATAGTTGCCCGATTCGGTCATGAAGGCCGTGTATTTTTTATCGTTCATTGCCATTGGAATTTGTAATAGCCCGAGTAGACATCCATGAATGATAAAAGTTTAAATCGGCAGAATTATCAACAAGTTTATCAATATTGGGGAGGGGGTATGCATCCTTCAGGCATGCCTTATTAAGATCAGTGTAGTCAACGCACATTCGCCATTTGCCATTAGATTTTTTCACAAGTACAACGTTGGACAGCCAAGTGGTGTACTTGGCCTCCGAAATAAATTTGGCCTTGAGGAGGTCCTTTACAGCCTTTTCTGCAGCCTCCGTTTTCTCCGGAGACTGCTTTCTCCTACGTTGCGCTACTATTTTGACGGCTGGGTCAATCGTGAGTTGATGGCAGGCGACAGACGGGTCCAAGCCGGGCATCTCGGCAGCGCTCCAGGCAAAGAGATCGGTGTTCTCACGGAGGCAGGCTTTGAGTTGCTTCCTTGCGATGTCGGGGAGGTCCGCTCCAATCTTCACTCCCCGCTGGGGGTCGTCGCCGAACAAGACGAGCTCGAAGTTGCCATCCGGGATTAGGCGCATCGGATGGGAGTTGCTGCTGGACAGGGTAGACGAGCTGGTTGAAGCTGCTTGGTTCTCCCGCTGGTTTTCTTCGGGGAAGCGGTTGTCAAGATTGATGGAGTCGACCTGAGGAAGAGGCTCGGCTTCCTCAGAATTGTTGGGCAATGCGGGTTTGTTCGAAACCTTTGGCTTGGACCCAATGGCGTTGAGTCCCTTTGTAGCTGCTTTGAAATATCGTCGCGCGGCTTTGATGTTGCCGTGGAGGGTGGCGACCATCCCCTTTGAAGTGTAATACTTCATCTTCAGGTGGACGGTTGAGGGCACAGCTACCAACTCAGCCAACATTGGTCTTCCAAAGATACACTTGTACAGTGACAGGCAATCGATCACCAAAAACTGCACTTTGACGGATCTGGCAGTCTCTGCTGATCCAAAAGTGACGATCAGTTCGACGTATCCCCAGGGTTTGGTCACTGATCCGTTGAATCCTTGCAAATCGGACCCCACATAGGGGGTGAGGTGTGATTCGTCTAGCTGAAGTGTTGAGAACAGTTGGGAGTACATAATGTCGACCGAGCTACCTTGGTCGACGAGGATTCTGCGAACGTCGAAGTTCGCCATTCGAGCTCTGACGAGAAAAGGTATGCTCATGTTCGGAGATCCTCTGAGGAGCTCTTCCCGGTAGAAGGAGATGTGGGCAGGGCCCTTCAGGGCTTGGTCGAGGGTGGTCACCTTATTGGAGCTCGTGTTGATTAGGTGCTCGAATTTTCTTTTCACGGAGCCCACCGTGACTTTATTGAAACCTCCGCCTGAGATGACCATGGCAGATGGGAATGTCTCCCACGGGCTGTGGCCCGCGAAGTAGGCAGGAGCGCTGAGCTAATCTGGGACGTAGAAGTCTTCTGGTCGCGATACGGACATGGCGACCTTGATGTTGGTCTCTTCCGAGGAAGGCACCTCTTCCTCTACCTTTTTGGACTCCTGGGCGTCTTGCCGGGGAGCGTCTTTCTTCTTAGTGAATTGTTTCAGGTGGCCATCCCTGATCAGTATCTCGATAGCATCCTTCAAATGGATACAGTCTTCGATAGTGAGGTCGTGACTCTTATGGAAACGGCAGTACTTCGATTTTTAAGCGTTGGGTTTGGCCGATATTTATTTGGGGAGCGGACCCCTGCTTGCTTGAATTCTGAATTCATGCATTCGGACAGTATCTTCTCCCTGGAGGCGGTCAGGGGGTGTAGTCGTGGAATCGTCCGGAGGGTCCCTTGCTGTCACGGAAGTCCCGAGGACGGTCTTCGCGCTTCCATTCTCCTCGATGGGATGTCGAGGCTTCTTCGCCTCTGGAGGCCCGAGCGTTCTCTTGGTGGAAGGAAGCTCGGATGGAGTTGGCTGCTTCCTTCTCCTCATACTGAATGTGCGACTGAGCTTTGAGGAGGAGGGCATCCGGATTCCTCGGGGGTGCGAGGCCGACGGCTTTAGAAAACTCTGACCCAGGGCGGAGTCCTTGCTCGAGGAGAAATTTTTTCATTTCGTCCGTTGTAGGGACTTGTAGCGCTTCTTTGTTAAACCTCTCGATGTATGCCCGGAGAGGTTCGTCCTTTCCTTGGATTATGGCCCCAAGGGAAGCTTCAGTCTTGGGGTGACGCCGTGAGGCAGTGAAATGCCTGGAGAACATCCTCCCCAGTTGCTTCCACGACTTAATAGATTCTTCGGGCAACTGCTTGTACCACGTCATTGCTCCTATTCAGAGCGTGGTTGGAAATAGTCGGCACTTGATGGCGCCCCGGACGCCACGGTAATCCAATAGCGCATCGATGTTTTCGATGTGCTCGTCAGGGTCAGTCGTGCCATCGTACGTGACCAGTGCTGGGGGACTTCTTCATGCCCTTGGGGAGGCGTGTTGCCAAGATCTCTTGGGATAATGGGTTGTGCGACTCATCATCGTTGCTGGAAGACTGAGACACTACTTCCTCGTGGCTGCGGGCTCTTGGATCGTCGATGGTTGTTCCTCGGAGGTGGGGAGGATCTTGGGCGAGCAGATTCTTCCAATGCTCCAATCCTTTCGTTTTGCTAAAGGATCAGGAGGTTGGTTTTGTTGATTGCCTCCAAGAGGGCCACCACGGTCGGATCGGCGTTGGTTGGAGCAGGAACGGGTTGGATGGCCCGCGAGGGCTGGTCGTCTTTGCGATCAGCGGGAGTAGGGGAGAGAGAGGTTGTGGCCCCGTCTCTCAGAAAACAGGGATCTCCGAGGAGAGAAGATGGGTCGTCAACGTCAGTCTTGTTGATGGGGAGGACGACAGATTGGAGAACACCTTTGACGTGATCTTGAGAGGCCATAATGATGGTCTTGGAAATTCCCTTTGATCTTTGGTTTCTGGGGAAAGAAAGAAGGGGAAAAAAAGAGTTCCCACAGATGGCGCCACTGATCGTGAAGGCTGCATCAGATCCTATTGAAGTGAGCCACAAGTGCGTCTGAGGTGCTGGTCGTATGGAGAGGAGGAAGGGGTGTACTTGCAAGGCACTCCGACGCTCAAGTAAGAAAGGGTCAGAGAAAAGGGGCAAGTACAAAGTACAAGTTTCAAGGGTGATTATTAGATACCTTACCCTCTCAAGTGAGAAGGTTTATATAGTGCCCCCAGCGCATGGCTAACGGTCATATTTTCGGAGCGAAATAACTGTTTTCCCGAAGAATAGGTAACTTCCTAAAACTAGTCGTTATGTCGGGCAGGGTGCCCAAAACTAGCCGTAATGTCGGGCATAGGCATAGT
Organism: Lathyrus tuberosus; assembly: GCA_022829125.1. NCBI lineage: Eukaryota > Viridiplantae > Streptophyta > Magnoliopsida > Fabales > Fabaceae > Lathyrus > Lathyrus tuberosus. The sequence continues at coordinate 4,184,367 of JALAZF010000452.1, forward strand.
GTCGGGCACATGCCCTTAGCTGTTCGGGCAGTGAAGAAGTCGTGCGGAACGGGCAGCATTTCCGGGGAGGAATGATGTAGTCCTTGCCCGGTTGGAGGGGCAAAAAGGTAACTTTTGTCCCTTGGTGGATTGGACTTAGGCAATTGGGCAGTTTTGGGAGCAGAGGTGGATTGGGCCATGTCTAACCATTGGTCCAGTCCAGAACGGTATATTTTTAGAAACTCTAGAAAATATATATTTTGGAAATTTTTTTTTCCAAAAAAAAATTTTTAATTTGGAAAATAAGTAAGAAATTTTAAAAAAATCTGGAAATTTTTTTCCGTAAAATAATTTTTTTTTAAAATTAAAAATAAATTATTTATTTAAGAAAATAAAAAATATATAATTAAATTGAAACATTTAAATTTTGGATAATAACTGAATTATAATCGAATCCAGAAATAAAATATGGTTGGATAACCAACCATTATAACTAAACTGATTAATAACCATTTAATTATATCCAAATATTTTATATGGATTTGAATTTGATTATGGATTTGAGCCTCACAACCGGATATTTTGTACACCCCTAATTCAGAATTATTTCAAACTAAATTGAAATAATTAAAACAAACTTCATCCAAATTATTAAGGCGAGTTTCAAAATCTCATATATTGTGACTTATATGACTTATATTCCAAAGTGGAGGGAGTATGAAACTAAATCATCGTGTGATAATAAGATTAGAGCATTTCTTAATACACCACCCAAGTTTCTTAGGTACCACGTGAAATTTCGTTTTTGCCCCCAGTTTCTGGATGTGCACATCCGGACGCACCAATTTTTTAAAAAACGTTGATGTGTTCCGGATATGCATATTTGGAAACATTTCTGATGTGCACTTCCGGAAGGATTTCTTATTAATTCGCGTCAGACCTTCTTCCTCCCCCTCATTCTTCACTTTTTCATTTTCCAAACTCTCTCAAACTCTCAAAATTTCAATCCCACAAATCTCGATTTTTTCCACTCGAGTTCGGCACAGAGCAACTTCTACAACAATCATGACACTCCAAATCCTCCGTATCTCATTTTAATCAGTAAGTTTTCAAATTTTAAAGTTTCGGAGTTATTTTCGAGTAATCGATTTAGAGTAGACATTTAGGTGTAAAAATTGTTAGGTTGTATGAATAACATAGGTTAGAGACAACGTAGGTCTTGTTTTCTGCTTCAAACGGACGATCAGGGCATTAAAATGCCCTTTTGCATGGTACAGTAGCCATGGCTGCCATTTTGAACTTCAAAATACGTACCGGATGTGCAGATTCGGAAAGATTGTAACGTTAAATATTCTAAGTGCTTCCGGATGTGCACATCCGGAAATACCCAACGTTAAAATTCTGTGTCCTTCCGGATGTGCACATCCGGAAGACACCCAACGTTAAATATTTTGCATATTTCCAGATGTGGACATCCGGAAGACACTTGTTTTTTTTTAGTTTGTTTGTTTGTTTTTGTTTAATTATTTTTAAGAAATTCTAATTTATTTATTATGCTTTGCAGATTAGATGGCTGGCAGAGACGATCGTATCATACATGGACGGACAGCTCAGCATGCATCTGTCCGACGTGAGCGGATGCAGTCTACAGCCGAGGCTTCCGGCGCAGAGGGAGTTCGTGTAGCCCCTACAGCTGAGGGACATCCTACACCACATCCTACACCACTGCCATCCACATCACAGGTTCATGCCACTTCCACGTCACAGGTACAAGCCACTCCCCTTTCAGCCGCCGATTCTACATCTCGGAGGCGGCGCGTTTCTACTGGCAGTTCATCAGGGTCCTAGCCCGAATGCAGGCGTCGTCGGGAGACTCCAACTCCATCAGCTGCTCCTACTCGTTCCCTTATTCCTGTTCCTATTCCAGAGGGTGATCACCCAACACGTGAGGGTGTTGACGCCGATGACGATTTCGATGAGCTGGGCGATCACCCCAGGGGACCGTCTGATATGTCCCTACTAGTGGGGTACTCTGAGCATACTGCCAGATATGTCTGGCTAGGAGAGGTAACCTTTCTCGGTTTATTTATAGAATTGTTTACGTTAAAAATATTTTCATTTGTAACATTATTTTATTTGGAAATTTTCAGGAGAAGGATTCCCAGAAGTTCTATAACCATGGGGGCAAGGATATAGACATGCTTGAGATGCTGCCAAGGGATTAGTGGTTCACGTCTGCACTTGCTATCTCTGGTCTTGGAGGCCTATCTAGGATTGGGTATTCCCAGATCCTGTACGGTATGCTGATGGCCTTTGTTGAGAGATGGCACCCTGAGACATCCTCATTCTATCTACCGTACAACGAGATCACAATCACACTCGACGACATCTCGTGCCTTTTACATCTACCGATCACGGGTACCTTTCTCCGTCACGGTAGGATGTCGAAGGTGGACGCGATGGAGATGCTGATTGCAAAGCTTGGGGCTAGCCCATATGAGGCACTTGCGGAGGTGACCCAGTTGAGGGGCGCACACGTCCGGTTCTCCTTTCTGATACGCAGATTTGGTGAGGAGCTTGACGAGGCACGACAGGCAAAAGAGGATGCAGTTGAGGTGGAGATCCACAGGCAGCGTGCCCTGAGATACCACTACTTGTTTTTGCTCGGCACACAGGTGTTTATGGACACCAGCGCCTATTATGTTGATGTCGTCTACCTCAGGTACCTTCAGACAGAGATCCATACGTACAACTGGGGGGCAGTTGTGCTGGCATACACCTATGCTAGGCTCTCCGATGGTTGCCTTTGGGCATCCAAGACTGTGGCAGACAGCTGTACGCTATACGTGGTAACAATCTAATATTCTAAGTGATTTTTTCATTTCTTTTCTTTCTATATTCATTATAATGTTTGACACCCATGTTATATTTTCCATTTCAGGCGTGGATTTTACAGCACTTTCCTAACATTAATGGTTGGGGGAGTGTTGACGGGTACACTGAGGATATGCCACATGCTGCTGCATTTCTCCTGCTCAGAGGGAACCAGGTGCCCGACCCCTACAGAGTGTATCTTGATCGGATGGCTGCTGAGGACGTTTTGTATCACCTAATGCCGATCACCGTGTGACGCACCCGTTCGATGAGGTTTCGCCGTTTTTAGGATGGTTGGCATACAGTTCGACCATTACTACTCGATACCTACCGGAGCGCGTCTTGTGTCAGTTTGGTTACACGCAGATGATCCCCGGGATGCCTCATGAGTCTGCTCCTCCAGGCTTGACCCGCAAGCAGATAGATGAGATATATGTTGACTTCCAGTCCCACTTGGTACCGGAAGAGGCTCGGCCGACCAGAGCGGAGAGAGACTGGAGCGTTACTGCCGGGTACATCGTGTGGTTTTACACCGTCTCACACCCATGCATGATGCCCACTGCTGAGGAATCGCCACCCAGACCTGCTCATCAGGAGATATTAGAGGAGCGGCAGTCTCAGCTGGAACATACTCAGGATGTCCTACCTCGCTATCGTCAGATAGAGCAGATAGCGCGGCAGACCATTGTGGACGGTCACCTCCCTGAGGGCTCTGGTGCCAGACTTGCCGTGGCTAGGATTATTGAGATTGCTCGGGGGACACTTCAGTACTGTATTTTGACAGAGGTTTATTATGTATATATATCATTTTATTTTATATATGGATGTTGTTGAATGTATATTAAGTTGCGACGATATATTAACATATGCGACCAACCAACAAAACCGATTTAAAAAAAAAAAAGTTCTGTTGTTTTCCGGATCTGCAGATCAGGAATGTTTTCGGATGTGCACTTCCGAAACGCATCAGCATTTTTTAAAAAATTGGTGCGTTCGAATGTGCACATCCGAAATCAGAGAGCAAAACCGGAAATTCAAGTGGTGCTTAAAAAATATGGATAATGTGATAAGAAATTCTCTAAGATTAAACCGTTCACATTCCGATATAGTGTTTCATATACATTTACTCGTAATGCACACACAATATGCATACAAAAAAATCAATAAAAAAAAAATTGAAGTATGCAAACATAATCAAAAAGCAAACTCAGGGACATGTGAAGTGTAAAACAAAGTTGCAATTTTATTTTGAAAAAGAAAATAATTGAAGCCGTGAGTAGTGGTGACTGTGACTAAGGTGGAATCCAGGTGTGGAATTTGAAGCATCTTCATCTTTTTCACCATGCATGTGTATGCATTAGTATTAATATGGGTTGTTTATAGTTGATCTAATAAATTTTCCAATTAAGATTTCTTATTTCTTCATCTTTTTTTATTGAGTGACAATTAAGTTAGCTCAAATTATTCCTTATTTTCCTACTTTTGTCCCCTTGTTTTTCCAACACCAACATATTTCCTTTACTTTTTCTAGCTTTGCCCTATTGTTCTCTTAATTCCATTCATTCTCCATCAACTTTTTCATTCAACAAATCTCTTATGTTTGGGGTCCTTAGGTTTCTTTTGGTTTCTTTATTCTTGTTGCGATGATGTCGTAGGACCCTGGCAAAAGACAATTATTAGTTTTATTATTTTTTTAATTAGGTGATTCGGTTGAATCAAATTGCGGCAAATATATGATTTAATTTGGTTTAAATTAGACATGACGATTACTTTGTGATATTATACCTCGAGAAATGATATTTTAACTACTATTGGTATGTGATTAGTCTAAATTCTATCCATACACATGGGAGTAGGGATGTTGTGACCCCCACACATGATATTGCCACGCAAACATTGATTGCTCATGTTCTGCTCTTTTAGCTCAAATTGCTCAAGTCATATAAAGCTGCTAAAGATTTTCCGGATCATTTGTATTTTTTCATTTCTTTTTATTCACTTTTGGCCTTATATAAACATCCATTAGATAAAAAAAATTGATAGCACGGTTAATGTATTTATTTTATATAAAAATAAAATAAATTATATATATATATATATATATATATATATATATATATATATATATATATATATATATATATAAAGTCGTGAGAGTTTTCACACGCAGAGCAAACAATATCTTGTAGTCGCAGTGACACAGACTTGAGGTCGACTAAAATATTAGCACCGTCTCTGGAAACTCGAAGTTTACATCGTATCCCTAAGGATTAAACTTGACTTATTTCTTATGTAGTAATGATCATAAGAGAGAGAAAGTTTCCATTTGCATGTTTCCTTATCAATGAAAGCAATAAGTTCTCATTTAAGGATTTTTCAATAGTGCCCATTTGCTTTTCAAGTCCAAACTTGATTTGAGTTACACAAATACTTTCTCTTATTTGTTTTACTTGAAGACCAAGAACATAAGTGAATTGTCCTACAAGACTCATCTCACATTCATACATCATTTGTTGGACACAGTGTTCCAATATATTGTCTGACATACCGCACCTAAAGTCCTAAATGAGTTTTCCTTTATCATTCTTCACACATAGGATGTTATTTCTTCCACCAATGCTTATCACTTGTGTGTATTCCATGAGGTTCATAGGAAGTAACTTCAGACCTTTAGGAGAGGTAGGATGTTGGAACATCTTGTGGGACATCTTGCCTTTTTAGCACACTTCACAGATTTTGACATCTTCAATCAAGAGTTTTGGCACTCCCCTGACAATATCTTTAGATATGATTTCCTCCACACTCTTAACGTTGGATGAGGACTGAGAGATCCATATATAACAATTGTCTTTGAGCCTTGAACCCTTCATTAACACCTCTTGATCCTTGTTAGAGACAATACATTCAGACTTGTTGATACTAACATTCAGACCTTGATCACATAGTTGACTTATGTTGATCAAGTTAGCAGATAATCCTTCTACCAACAACACATCATCAAGACAAGGAAAACCTAGACTAACTAGTTTGCATATACCCCTAATTATCCTCTAGCTCCATCACCAAAGATGACATAACTATTAGAGTAAGACTTCAATTGTTCAAGATAACTCTTTTCACCAGTCATGTGCCTTGAGCATCAACTATTAAAATACCAAATTTCTCTTGAGGAAATGCTAAGAGATGTATGAGCTATAAGACAAGTAACATTTTCCTTATGTTTCCACACTTTCTTGGCTTTGATTTTCTTCCTTTTCTTTCTATTACGCCTTGGCAAACTATAAGACTGAGGATATCCATATAGTCTATAGCAAAATAGTCTTAGATGACCATATCTTCCACAGTGGTGACATGTGGTCTTTCATTAGAAACATAGTTTTTTTAGGAGTTACAAACTTCTTAGTGGGAATTTTGACCTTTTTGTTCATGGAATTGTAGTCAAACCCTATAGCCTTCTTCGCCCCAATCTCCAAGATCTCATTTAACATATATGAACCATTGTTCAACTTACGTACAAATTTTGTCATATTGTCAAGTTTAGACTTTAATAACGCGTCTTCCTCTTCCAGACATGCAATGGTTGAGCCAATTCCATGAGTAGAGCACTTACGTTTTTTTTTTTGTTTCAGTTCTCTTAAGCAAGATTCCTTCCACTCAATAAGCAAATGTGTATATATTTCAGCAAGCTCTTCTGATGGGATATCTTCATCACTAGACTCACTACAAGAGTCATATTTTCCAATGAAAACCATCACCTCATTAGCTATTTCTTCTCCACTTTCATCATCAAAATCAGACCAAGTGATTGATAATCCCTTTTTCTGTTTCTTTAGAAAAGTAGGACATTCAGATTTAATGTGACCAAACCCTTCACATTCATAATATTGTGCTCATTTGCCTTTGTAAGGTTTGTGATCATCTTTGCTCTTGTTCCAGAGACTAGTGTCTGACACCTTGTCTGACACATTTACCCTCCAATTTCAGTCCAACCTTCTTAAAGCTTGATTAAAAATCCGCTCAAAAAGGGCTATAGCCTCCGAAAAACTTTCTTCACCTTGATCTTCATTTTCTTCAGTGTTGGACACAAAAGTTATACTTTTGTTCTTCTTTTTAGATCTGTCATTCAAGGCCATCTCAAAAGTTTGTAAAGAATCAATGAGTTCGTCAACTTTGATGCCGCTTAGGTCTTGAGCTTCTTCAATAGCTATGACCATCATATCAAATATCTTGGGAAGAGATCTTAGGATTTTTCTGAATAGCTTTTCTTCAAACATCTTCTCTCCTAATACAAAGGAAGTATTGGCAATGTCACACAGTCTGATGATGAAATCAGAGATATTGAATCATCCTTCATGGATTTTTGTCCATGGATTTGAGAAAGGCAACAGTTTTAGCCTTCCAATAATCATAATTGGCGCCATCCCACACAGGTGGTCTATTGAATCACCTTTCATACTTAATATTGTCCATCTGAACAAAATATATCTTCCCTGGAGCTCACCCAAACAAAACAGGGTGCCTGCTCTGATGCCAATTGAAATTCTGTTCACAGGGGACAAATGTTGGACCAAATGCCTATGCCAACGTGTTCATCATCTTACACCAGAATTAAAAAATAATTGTTAAACAAGATGATCAATGCAGAAAGAAATAAATGGAGACAATGACATGCAACAAAAACCATAACCCTTAAGGTACCAGAGACATGCAACTTCAGTCTCCCTCTTTTTGATGCTTGGCAAGCTTGTAATTAGAATTGAGTCGACTTTAAGCAGAAGCAAAACACGATCTTTTCCCTTCATTTTCTTATGCTCTCCCTAAAACATTTTACAAAAGCACGAACATCATACAATGCATAAATAAAATATAGACTTACATTACAACTTCCCCGCATTTGACAAGATCAAAAAGAGATAGATGTTATTGGGCGTAAACATAAAATTACTAACAATATAAATGATATTCCAAAGAAAAACTGAGTTATACTTATCTAAGAAGAATATACAACATCAAAGGATATGTTATAGAACAAAGATAGACATTCTAGATGCAGCAGCAATATGAGCAAATAGACATGCAACTACACAACAACAAAAACTACGTGATATAAACTTATATGAGTGAAAGATTAAATGATGCATGAACAAACACAATAATGCTCAAATGCACATAATTAACATGAAACATTAAAAAAGGATTTAAATGCAAAAATGAACAGTTATACAACAACTTAGAAATGAATGAAGGAAATGAAGAATGTAATAAGTAAAAAAAGTAAACACATTAACAAAATACAAATAATGATATTACAAGATATAAGAGTTGTATAAGCATACTAATGTGGTTGGTTAAAGTATAACTTGCTACATGGAAATATTAGTTTACAACATAATATTAATAGAAAATAAAATGAAATAGAAGCCTGGATCTATTTAAAACACGAAGAATCTAAGATTTCCAATTCCCTGTGTATCTTGTGAAAAGGTTTTGTGGATAACAGTTTTGGAAAAATATCAGGCAACATATTTTTTCGTACCCACATATTAAAAGTTAACATATCCTTTTTCAACATGATCCTTAAGGAAATGGTGTCATATTTCAATATGTTTAGTACATGAATTATATACAAGATTCTTAGTATGGCTTATTGCTCTAGCGTTATCACATTTTATTAAAATGCAACCGAATTTTAAATCGTAATCCAATAATTGTTACTTAATCCATAAGACTTATGCACAACAATTACCAACGTCTACATATTCAGAATCAGTGGTAGAAAGAGCAACGCTATGCTGCTTCTTAATGTTCCAAGAAACTAAAAAACTTTGAAACAAATGACATGTACCACTAGTGCTTTTCCTATCTGAATTACAACCAACAAAATCAAAATCAGAAAAACTTACTAAGCTACATTCGCTACCTTTAGGAAACCAAAGATCGTGATGCGAGGTTCTGTTAAGATACCTCGAGATTATTTTTATGATCTTAAAGTAGGATTCTCTAGGTGACGCCTGGAATCTAGCACACGCGTGCGCGTGCGCACTGTAACACCCCCAATCTATACCCCCAAGCTATTAAAGCAGTAAAAGAAAATTCAAAATTTTATCAGAGTATAATTAAAAACACGGCATAGACAGGGAGCATCACATTACAATGAAACAAAACATAACATACAACACCTGCTCATTAAATATATGCAACAGTGGGGTAGCAATCAACAGAGGAACTTAGTTCCTTACACCCACATTTCAGATTTTAGAATAAAAGCGGAAAATCTAAAACCGAACATCATATATATATATATATATATATATATATATATCACTTGAAAAGTTTGTCATACATCAAGTTATACATGCACACGCCAAAAGATATATATACATAATACACAATAACAACAAACAGCCTCCCTAACTACCCGGTGTCACATATCAGAGCCGACCGACAAAAGAATGAAGACGCAAAGCTTCACTAAAAGACCACCAGCAACTCTAATCTGCAATGCCTCATAGAGCATTATAAAACAGCAGAAGGGTGAGAAAAACAATCATAATACAGTTGCATACAATTATATATAAACACAAAAATGCACAAGTATAATATTCTCACCACAAATGCACCACAATTGAATAAAGCACAACAACGTACAAGTATCAGGTATTTATCACCACTGCACACCAATCATACACAACGCACTCATCATCAACACAATTATACATATTCCATCTCATTAATCACATTCACAATTAACATACACAATTAATCCATGAATATGCAAATGCACAGGGACCGACACAACGACTCTATGCATATGCCATGCGGTACCGACTTCCAATGTTTCTCATGTCTCATCACCAGTTCACTCAGGAACTCTGCTGGAACCATCGCTCGTTACATCACTGTAACTCCCCGTCGGGCATACGATGTTCACCCACCGCTCACACCTCCACCAAGAGAGGCTCACGGTGTTTATGGATCGCTCACACCTCCACCGAGAGAGGCTCACGACCCGATCGCTCACACCTCCACCAAGAGAGGCTCACGATCGTCTATAACCATCGCTTTCAGTCCTCAGGCTATTCATACCTCATATTTTCGAGGCACACGATGTTATAGCTGATTCCCCACCGGAACCGCCGTCACACAGGACGCAACAACAATGCATATCATGATGCTTGACATACAAGAACTCATGACAACCAATGCATTTTCACACATATATGCAACCATAAACACGCATATATAATCAAATACAACACATTGCATTTATTCTTGCCCTTAGGCCACAATTCAACAACCACGACAATTACAACAACTTGTCACATGCTTCAACATCATCACATTCATGCATTGCAAAACAATTCAAACAATGCATTTGAAACCATAAAGGTCACCACACAACATACATTGAATTCAATCAAACAATGCATTTGACCACACAACAACATCATTAATCACGCATCGAAGTCTAATCCAAAACAATGCACATACTTTCCATAAGGCCACAAACCATCATCACAACATTTCATCATGTATATTCACACCATATAACAGCACACAAGCTACACGTTACATATCAAAAGCATATAGCATGATAACACATCAATCGCACACATTGTACGCGATAAAAACCCAACAACCCGACTACTTTTCCAAAATCACGAATTAATTAATTCCTCTTTTACTCTCCAAACCATTTTTAATAGAAAGAGCTTTTCATTAGCTTTCCAACGCTTCAAACGGGGGTCAAAACGGACTTACGGTTTAAAAGTTATGAAGAAAACAAAATCGGACATTTGGGAAAATTTTCGTCACGCGCGGGTATGCACAGGTCGAGTCCATAGGTCGACGCAAGGCACTTTAGGTCGACGCAAAAGTCCTTCAGGTCGACGCATACTGCGCAGAATTTGATAAAAACTCAGTTTTCGATCGTTAAATGACTTCCGGACCTCCGATTTCGATTCCGTAAAAAGCTGCGGTCTCAGAATTCAACATACTACAATATTTTCACTATTAGAAAGCCATCCAACACATTTTCCATTTTTGAAATATTTTGAAACATAGTTTTATCATTGAATTCTAAATTCGAACTCGATCGAAACCGCGGAAAAACACGCAAACAACCACTCCCGATTAAACCCAAACCTTACCCGACTACACTACACAACTTATTCCAAATTCTAACCGTGAAAACATCGATTTCTAACCATTTTCTCATTTCGACCTATATTTGGACAACCAACAATATTTCCACACAAACATACATAATCATACACAAATATAGTATAATCGAGTTTCGCACCCTTACCCGATTAATTCGCGTTTGAAAAGTCGGTTGAATCGGTTCCTAAATCCCCAAGTTTTTCCTCTTTTTCTTTTTCTCTTTCTCTTCTCTTCTTTTCTTCTCATTTTTCTCTCTATTTTTCCTGTTTTTCTTTCTTTTCTCTCTTTCTCACCTCTAACTTTCTATTTTTATAAAACTCAAAATATCTAACCACCCAAAAAGACTAAAATACCCCTACTCTCAAATATCTCGCAAACGCTCTCAAAATGCGATAAAACATAAACAACGATGAAAAATAATATATTGCCAAATAAAAGTCAAGAATAAAATAATATAATAATAGAATAATAATAAAATAATCAAAAACGACTCAATTAAATAAAAATACTAAAACTGGGGTGTTACAACTCTCCCCCACTTAGAAATTTTCGTCCTCGAAAATATCACCGATACCCACAACATTAGACCAACCAAAGCACACCACCTTGCTAACAGTAGCAACAACGACTACAAGACGCAAAGTCCATCCAATACACTTCCTACTGTGTTCTCTCCCACACTAAACACAAGCTGCTGAACTACTCAAATAAATCCAACTCTCTGACCTTCAAAATAGACATGCATAAAGATTTTCGACTTACACATCAGGCACAACATCAGCCTTTCCCCAAGGATAACCCCAACCAACTTCAGAGCCTCTCATGTTAACACCGCATCTACTTCCGATGATAACAAATATAATCCGTCACATAAAGTCGATCAAAGTCTCAACTCAAACAAATCACCACTCTTATCAAACATTCCAACATAAGTAATTATAATCAAACTCAATCAACCCATTCCAGTTACCTAATCCTGAAAGTGAACACTTATTCTCAATCGTCACCCTACACCATTGTCCGTACTCCATACACAATTTCTACTCTTGACAATCCAAATTCCAACCTATTGCAACAACCAACCAAAAAGAACTCTCAAATATTACATCCACCCCTAAGGGTTTTCCTCAAGATTTCCGTAGTCTCAATACCATCAAAGGATTTCAAATTGTTTGCAACTCGTCACAATTCAAAAATCAAGCTATGCAAGACCCAACCGCAAGTTCCCATACCACTCACTGGTTAACACGCAACCTTCTACTATCCTCTTATTCCTTCCCAACCATGATGGACCTCTCCAAGTCAACACACTAATGTTTCATCCAAAAACACAATTAAAACCCATGCATCACTGACGTCCTATCACTGTGACCTTCCTGCCAATTTCCAGAATACTATCACCATAAACAAGGCCAACATCTATTCCCATCTCCTAAGAGTGTCCTACTCACTTAGCAGATTTAACCTCGACTAGTCACCTTCATCCAATTTAAGGTCACACTCTATTCTCTGAGAACACCCCTAGTAATACCCAATCATTATCCCTCAGAGACATTCCAACTTAATCGACATACACATACCTCTAATCCGTCTCATCTTCTGATATAAGAATCCTCATCGACTCAACAAAACAATCTGTAACCACCTCCTTACATTTTTAGTAATCCATTCCGCACCACTATCAAAGCCGGAAAGACACGTCCATTCCATCCAACATAATTCTCGTCTGCTATCAACAAGAGATTAAGGGTGATCAGTTCCTCAATTTGTCAATAGACAGCCGACAACCATGATGGAGCATAAACCGTCTTTACCAAACAATAATAGCATTCCTACTAGAACCGGGAACCACATTGACCAAACCACACTTACAATTCACAACACACTGAACCAGCGCTCTACACCTGAAGCAACATGGAGAAGTACCAGCTCCTCCCCCACTTATCTCATTCTAATCCTTCCAACTGTAAACACCCCAAATCCTTCACAAATCCTTTATCATAAATGGTCAAAGAACAATCAAACAAACCCAAGAAGTAATTACCACCCCTAAGCAGAAGTATCAATAACCATCTCACCACCCCAAAAAGACAACAACAAATTCAAACGCTTCGCGCACTCAGACGAAATAAACGAATGAGTAGCTCCAGTACCAATAATAGCAAAATAAAGGCGTACTATTAATAAAACAAGTACCTTGAGTCAAACGATCCGCACTAGTAGTCTCATCTCCTGCTAATGCAACAACCTTCCTACCAGCCTGAGCTTTCTTCGGTTTCGGACACTTCGTACTAATATGACCTATTTCACCACAGTTGAAACATTGCACCCTAATTTTCTTACAATCAACTGCGACATTTCCCGAACCTCCACACTTGGAACATTTCAGTTTATTCCTCTTACAATCAAACTGAAGATGCCCTACTTCACCACACTTGTAACACTTACTGTAACACCGCGGAGGACTAGACATTCCTCCCCCACATGCCTTATTCTCAAAGTTACCTCTCGGCTTACCATGGTCAGCGGGTGTCACATAAGGCCCACTACGAGACTGTTGTTTCCCTTTCCTGTCATTCACACTCTTATAGTGAGTAGCACGCGCCTTCCTATCCTCCTCGTAAACCCTGCAACAATCCACCAAATCAGAAAACCTTCTAATCCTCTGATAACCGATTGCCCGTTTAATCTCCGGACGCAATCCGTTCTCATACTTCACACACTTAGAAAACTCAGCAGTCGCTTTAGCATAATGAGGATAGAACTGCACAAGTTCCACAAACTTTGCAGTGTAATCCACAACAGACATATTACCTTGTTTCAACTCCAAGAACTCAATCTCTTTCTTTTCCTTCACACCTTCAGGATAATACTTCTTCAGAAACTCTCGGCTAAATAAATCCCAAGTAACCTCTTTAACATCCACTTCCAACACTTGGCGCAAACTAACCCACCAATCATCGGCTTCTTCCTTCAACATGTGAGTACCCAGCCTCACCTTATTCTCTTCAGCACAATCCATCACATGGAAGATCCTTTCAATCTCCTCAATCCAAAATTGTGCACCCTCAGGATCATATCCTCCCTTGAAGATAGGCGGTTCGTTCTTCCTGAACTCATCATTACCCGCAACATTCAGTACACCCTGCACAGCCCGAGCCATATTCTGTTCATTTCCAATAACAACAACTATGGTTAAACAACAACTCACCAGAACACAACTGCCGCACCACAACAACTCGCCCAAAACTCCAGACACAACAGACACAACAGACACGGACTGGCTCTGATACCACTTAATGTAACACCCCCAATCTATACCCCCAAGCTATTAAAGCAGTAAAAGAAAATTCAAAATTTTATCAGAGTATAATTAAAAACACGGCATAGACAGGGAGCATCACATTACAATGAAACAAAACATAACATACAACACCTGCTCATTAAAGATATGCAACAGTGGGGTAGCAATCAACAGAGGAACTTAGTTCCTTACACCCACATTTCAGATTTTAGAATAAAAACGGAAAATCTAAAACCGAACATCATATATATATATATATATATATATATATATATATATATATATATATATATATATATATCACTTGAAAAGTTTGTCATACATCAAGTTATACATGCACACGCCAAAAGATATATATACATAATACACAATAACAACAAACGGCCTCCCTAACTACCCGGTGTCACATATCAGAGCCGACCGACAAAAGAATGAAGACGCAAAGCTTCACTAAAAGACCACCAGCAACTCTAATCTGCAATGCCTCATAGAGCATTATAAAACAGCAGAAGGGTGAGAAAAACAATCATAATACAGTTGCATACAATTATATATAAACACAAAAATGCACAAGTATAATATTCTCACCACAAATGCACCATAATTGAATAAAGCACAACAACGTACAAGTATCAGGTATTTATCACCACTGCACACCAATCATACACAACACACTCATCATCAACACAATTATACATATTCCATCTCATTAATCACATTCACAATTAACATACACAATTAATCCATGAATATGCAAATGCACAGGGACCGACACAACGACTCTATGCATATGCCATGCGGTACCGACTTCCAATGTTTCTCATGTCTCATCACTAATTCACTCAGGAACTCTGCTGGAACCATCGCTCGTTACATCACTGTAACTCCCCGTCGGGCATACGATGTTCACCCACCGCTCACACCTCCACCAAGAGAGGCTCACGGTGTTTATGGATCGCTCACACCTCCACCGAGAGAGGCTCACGACCCGATCGCTCACACCTCCACCAAGAGAGGCTCACGATCGTCTATAACCATCGCTTTCAGTCCTCAGGCTATTCATACCTCATATTTTCGAGGCACACGATGTTATATCTGATTCCCCACCGGAACCGCCGTCACACAGGACGCAACAACAATGCATATCATGATGCTTGACATACAATAACTCATGACAACCAATGCATTTTCACACATATATGCAACCATAAACACACATATATAATCAAATACAACACATTGCATCTATTCTTGCCCTTAGGCCACAATTCAACAACCACGACAATTACAACAACTTGTCACATGCTTCAACATCATCACATTCATGCATTGCAAAACAATTCAAACAATGCATTTCAAACCATAAAGGTCACCACACAACATACATTGAATTGAATCAAACAATGCATTTGACCACACAACAACATCATTAATCACGCATCGAAGTCTAATCCAAAACAATGCACATACTTGCCATAAGGCCACAAACCATCATCACAACATTTCATCATGTATATTCACACCATATAACAGCACACAAGCTACACGTTACATATCAAAAGCATATAGCATGATAACACATCAATCGCACACATTGTACGCGATAAAAACCCGACAACCCGACTACTTTTCCAAAAACACGAATTAATTAATTCCTCTTTTACTCTCCAAACCATTTTTATTAGAAAGAGCTTTTCATTAGCTTTCCAACGCTTCAAACGGGGGTCAAAACGGACTTACGGTTCAAAAGTTACGAAGAAAACAAAATCGGACATTTGGGAAAATTTTCGTCACGCGCGGGTATGCACAGGTCGAGTCCATAGGTCGACGCAAGGCACTTTAGGTCGACGCATACTGCGCAGAATTTGATAAAAACTCAGTTTTCGATCGTTAAATGACTTCCGGACCTCCGATTTCGATTCCGTAAAAAGCTGCGGTCTCAGAATTCAACATACTACAATATTTTCACTATTAGAAAGTCATCCAACACATTTTCCATTTTTGAAATATTTTGAAACATAGTTTTATCATTGAATTCTAAATTCAAACTCGATCGAAACCGCGGAAAAACACGCAAACAACCACTCCCGATTAAACCCAAACCTTACCCGACTACACTACACAACTTATTCCAAATTCTAACTGTGAAAACATCGATTTCTAACCATTTTTTCATTTCGACCTATATTTGGACAACCAACAATATTTCCACACAAACATACATAATCATACACAAATATAGTATAATCGAGTTTCGCACCCTTACCCGATTAATTTGCGTTTGAAAAGTCGGTTGAATCGGTTCCTAAATCCCCAAGTTTTTCCTCTTTTTCTTCTTCTCTTTCTCTTCTCTTCTTTTCTTCTCCTCTTTCTCTCTATTTTTTCTGTTTTTCTTTCTTTTCTCTCTTTCTCACCTCTAACTTTCTATTTTTATAAAACTCAAAATATCTAACCACCCAAAAAGACTAAAATACCCCTACTCTCAAATATCTCGCAAACGCTCTCAAAATGCGATAAAACATAAACAACGATGAAAAATAATATATTGCCAAATAAAAGTCAAGAATAAAATAATATAATAATAGAATAATAATAAAATAATAAAAAACGACTCAATTAAATAAAAATACTAAAACTGGGGCGTTACACGCACACACACACACACACACACACACACACACACACATTAAACATAATATTTGGTTTGCTCGTGGTTAAATAGAGTAAAGACCTTAATATACCTCTATATTTGGTAATGTCAATCTCTACGCCATTCTCATTTTTATCTTTTAGTACATTGACACCATAGGGGCTGAGATGCTTCTCGAATTTTGCATATCAAAGTTCTTTAGAATCTCCAAGAAATACTTTGTTTGGCTTATGAATGTGCCATCTTCAGCTTGATTTATTTGCAACCCTAGGAAGTAGGTTAGTTATCCCATTGGAGACATTTCGAACCCCCTGTATCAAACTAGCAAAATATTTAAAAATGGATTCATGAGTAGATCCAAATATAATATCATCAATGTAAAATTGAATTAAAATAATATTCTTTGATTTCCATCTAATAAACAAAGTAGTATATACTTTACCATGATTAAATACTTATTTGATAAAAATTCCACCAAAGAGATCATACCAAGGTCTACGAACTTGTTTGAGACCATACAGGACTTGTTTAAATTTAAAAACATAATTCAGATTTTTGTGATCCTTAAAACCAGGAGATTCAGAGACATAAACTTCTTCTTTTATAAATCTGTTAAGAAAATCCTATTTGACATCCATTTTATAGAACTTAAAATCCAGGTAGCATGCAAATGCCAAAAGGAGTAGTATTGCTTCAAGACGAGCTACAAGAGCATAAGTCTCCTCATAGTGAATTCTTTCAGCCTGACTATACTATTTTGCAACTAGCCTAGCTTTATTTCTAGTAAGGTTGTCCTTTTTGTTATATAAAATAAGACATTTGCAGACAAAAATGCAAAAATAGGAAATGTTAGTTTTCCTACCTTTGAGTAACACATATGGTGTCTTTTCTAGGATTTGTGAATGACCCTTCCGTTCAACTTATGACATATTGTATTAATCGCATCCGTCAAAAAGTACTTAGGCAAACTCATTTCGCTTATAATTTTCTGAGTCAATTCTTCTAAAAATGACTTTTTACGCTCAACAACACCATTTTATTGTGGAGTTCTCAAACATAAGAAGTTATGATTAATCTCGTTTTCGCTACAAAAGTTTTCAATTTGATGGTTTAGAAACTCACCGCCATGATCACTACGGAGTGTGATAATTTTCAAATTATAAAGATTTTGGACAAGCTTAGTAAACCTGATTAAAGCTTTAAAGGTTTCTTCCTTATGGGCTAAGAATAACATCCAAGTAAATCTAGAATAGTCATCCACAATTAAGGGTGGAAATAGGCCAAGTCGACTAACAGAGGCTTACGATCTAGCCTACGTAGGCTTGAGAGTTTTTGAAGTTAAAACAATATTTTTCGATTTAAAATCTTGGTTTTTTCCCATTTGGCAAGCATCACAAAGTTTATATTTAGAAAACTTTATTTTTGATAGACCAACTATAGATTCTTAGATGTTACCTTATTTGTTAAGTCAAAATGTACATTTCCTAAACGGTATGCCATTGCCAAGAATCTTCATTCTTAGTGACTAAACTTTTAGTACCATACATTGACACATCATCCAAGTCAAGAAAATAGATGTTATCAACCCTAGAACCCTTAAACACATGACTTTTACTTGCCATATGTTCAATTAAGCAACTCAAGGTATTGAAAACAATAGAGTATCCATTGTAACATAATTGATTAACGCTAAGTAAATTGTGTTTAAGCTCTTTAACCAATAAAACACCTTCTCCTAGTATTTTACCTCTTATGTTGTCTCCATATGAGACATGATCACTTTCTTTGTGATTGAACTTGATAAACATTAAAGTGTTTTCCTTCACGTGTCTTGAGCATCCTCTATCTAAGGACCATAATCTTTTTGCGTAGACAAGACATTCTTATTGACAATCAAACAGACAATTTATGTACCTAACTACTGGGTCCTGAAGGGTTATTTAAAGAACACTTAGGTATCCAAGCCATGGTACCATTAGGAAATTTTACATTCCTAATGTGGTAAAGATGCCTAACGTGACCTTTGTCACCATAATAATGACATGTTGCTTTAGAATAAATACGCTTTCTGTTTCTTCTAGAATAACAAGGATTTTTCTCAAGACCGATCCCTCTTTCACTCAAATAAGTAGAACTAGTAGATAGAGAAATAACTTGTTCTAATTATACTTTAAGATTTTCATTTTCAATTTTTAAAATTGGACAAGTAACACAATCCATTTTTACTATCCTTTAAACTAAAGTATCAAAAACATTAAAATGCTTATCAACTAGAGATGCATGTTCTTCCTTTAAGGAATCTAAAGTATCGAAAACTTTTTTTTGACGACGAAGCTTTCAAGGAAAGATCCCACTTTTCTTCTTTGACATTCTCTTTCTTGTTTGAGCTTACTTAGCTTGCAATAAGCCGCTTTAGTTCATTCTCATGTTTGGTTAGCTTCCCAAACAATTTATGATATCCAAATTAGAAAGATCATTTGATTCTTTGATGGTTGTAACCTTTGTTGGGCGAGAATATGGAGTTTTCAACGGTCTAGAGGGGGAGGGGGTGAATAGACCCCCCAATTAAAACCTTAGTTGAAAATAGTTTGAAAAACTTTTATCAGAGTTTTAATACAAAAATTATTTGCGTGGCGGAATTAAATTTTAGCATACAAAGAGATTATGCTTGTAGATTAGAATTTGTATATAATGACTTAAATAGTTCACAAAGAAATCAAGGTCGAAACATAAAATTAACCAAATATAAAAAAAAAAGATATATTTAATATGTGTTAAAGTTACACTAGATGTGTGATTTTACAATATCAATACTACATGGATTCTACAGTCATAGTTTTTAGCTTAATCTTAACAAGAAAAACTTAAATTCTGATTCTAACAAAATCTACTTTTTACAAATAAATTACTACCAAAAGAAATCCTAATGACATATAACTCTAGAAAGGAATAAAGAACTACCTAACATGTGATGTATATTAAATTAAAAAGGAGAGAGAGAGAGAGAGAGAGAGAGAGAGAGATAGATGTAAATTGGGATTTATAGTGGTTCAGCTATCATCATCGCTAAGCTTAATCGACTCTCCAATGGTTGCCCATTGAATTTTTTTGGTCTTCCGCTAATATTTTTTACAAAATTACACGAGTTTAGTACAATCATAATATCCAAATTAACACTTAAAAATATATAAATCTTATTCCTATATCCTTATCTTATACACATTCTATGAATCTTCCAGCCTCAACAACCTGCCCCAAACTCTTTGTTCTACAAGGATCTTTACTCGATCCTACCGGTACCTTGAGTGTTGGTTTATTCGAAGATTTAGAAGAACTCCCACCTTGTCTGC
Organism: Lathyrus tuberosus; assembly: GCA_022829125.1. Taxonomy (NCBI): domain Eukaryota; kingdom Viridiplantae; phylum Streptophyta; class Magnoliopsida; order Fabales; family Fabaceae; genus Lathyrus; species Lathyrus tuberosus. Next base: position 4,204,687 of record JALAZF010000452.1, read on the forward strand.
AGGCTTCCACACAACACTACCAAAATGAACCTGGAGAGAAAAACCTCCTTCTTTTCCTCTAGAATTGTCAAGACCAACCACAACACCACACAACTTGCAAACCTCTGAAGTATTAACCAAATCTTCAAAGAAACTTTAAATTCAATAAAGGAATCTTCTTAACCATCACGAACATCCCAAGATGATATTTTGATCCATATAACAATGGAAAAATAATGAGGTAGAATATGAAAGAAATCATTTACAAGTGTTCAAAAAAGATTCAAAACTCTTTTGAAAATATGAGAAAACAAGTGGTTTGTGAGTTTTCAACTTGACATTGGAAGTGTATGTTTTCTAACATTGTTAACGTTTTGAGAGAAAATTATATTTATATTTGCTAGAGATCTAGCAAAAAATGAAGGAAAAATGGTGTATGATTGGAGTCAAAGGCTAGAGCTATGATTGGAATAAAAAAACCAAGTGATTTGAATCAAGAAGCAAAAACTATATGAAATCCATTTGAGTGATTCAAGTTACAAGATTCGTGATTCAAGTCAAACAAACTGCTAATTCAAATTAGAGTTCCAGAAGTTACCAGATTTTTTTTTATTTCAGTGTGATTCATGTCGCGGCCGGCAAAAATATTCGAGTCGCCACCATATTTTTTAAAGGAAAATAATGATAAACCAAAATATCCTATCCTAAGGTAGAGATTCCTACGGTTCGGGAGTCGGTTAAGTAAAGGGAAGGTATTAGGCACCCCTTACTTCCATTGTACTCAATGGGATCCACCTTTGAGTTTAGGGCATGTTTGTTTGTCTAAATGAAAAGAAAACCTAAGTTTTTTCCTAATTATACTCGCTAAGGTTGGTTTGCAACCCTATGCCTACGTACCCTCAAAATGAAGGATCAGAGTAACCGTAGTTCGCCTCCCCTATTCCTACCCCCTAATCCTATTCCTAAATCCCATCCACTATTTATACTCTTAGATAAAGAGTTTTATCCCTTAAATCTAGTGTTTATACTCTTAGATGAGGAGTTCTATCCCTTAAATCCCTATGTCCATTGTTTATACTCTCGGAGGAAGAGTTTTATCCCAAAATCCAAATCCCTTAACCCATCCTTTATTTAGGCTCTCGGACTAAGAGCTTTATCCCTATATGTAAATCCCTTAAAAAACTTAAACGTACCTTTGAAAACCAAATTCTAACTTTTTTACAAAAAAAGAATTTAAGCAAAAGTTCAATAATTTAATATGACAAAAAAACACAAAATTAATCAAAAATAAAGTTCAAGTCCCAAATAATTCCCCAAAAGTATTTATCCCAAAAACAATTTATTATTTTTTTATCCTAATCCCTTTAAAACAATTTTCCTAAAAAAAAAACAAATTCTTTATAAAATTTTATTTACGTGAGTTATAAAAACTTAATTACCACACATTTAACTAAAATTAATAGTTTTTATTAAATAATAAAAAAAGAACAAAAAAAACCTAAATTGACAAATATAAAAAAGAGTATTTTTTTTATTATTATTACTACTTTAAATCAAGGAATTGATTCAATTGTGATTTTTTTTAATAAAGTAGATAAAAATAAAATCCAAAAAAAAAAAAAAACCAAAATCCCAAAATAATCCCTAAACCCTTAACTACATTTATCCTAAAATCCTATTTTTAAGTCTCCTAATTAACCATAGAACCTAATTAATAATAATTAAATTAAATTATGTAAATAATTTAATTAATTAAATTCCAGGGGGTGCATGTTATTCTGAATTAGCAATTGGGCTCAACTCAGGGGTGTCAATAGTGCTAGGGTGCAAGGCCCAATCCAGTCTGAACAAAAAAAGACCACGATGAGGAAGTGTTTGACGTCGACTGTCCCTGTGCCACACGATCCTGATCTGCCGGTGATTACAATTACCAGTCTTGGCCTTTGGTTCCATTTACCAGTCAAGGTATGAAGAATGGAGGAACGAAATTGAAAGTCAACGCTGACCCATCAAAAGCGCTTGAGTGAAGCCTTTCAATCTTGAAGGGTCAGATAGCGCCACTTGGCACACATCTGAGAGTTCACAGAGAGAGTATTTAAGTTTCATCCCTTCAGAAAATTTTCATTTTCACCATCTCTTTCTCTCTCTTCTTTCCATCCCTCTCTCTAAATTCTCTCGTTCCCTCTTCCGGCCACCACCACAACCACCTTCCGGCCACCATCCAAACACTTCCGGCCACCATCCAAACACTTCGGCCACCCCTTAAACAACCTTAAACCACCATAAAACCCAGAAATCGTTCGAGCTCTTTTTAGGGTTCGTAAGAACCCTAGCCAACAAACACATGAACCCTAACTAATAAACCCAGAAACCTTCATCAGTTCTTTATGGTTCGTAAGAACCCTAAGAACCCTAACCAACATAAACCCTAACCCCATGAACCCTAACCATCTAAACCCAGAAACCTTAGGGTTCGAACCCTAGCCCTAAGACGATGAACCCTAACGAAGAACCCTAGGGTTCATATGAACCCTAACAATGAATTTCCAGAAACAAAAAAAAAACAACCACGATCCAAACACGCAAACAAATATTTAAAGCTTAGTGATTTCAATTACCTTCCTTTGCAGTGAAACTGGTCGTACTATTTTTTTATCCTCTCCTTCTCCGATTCAACTTCTAATCCTTTCCACTCTTTGTTTTGCAGGTGCGATGAGGTCAAGCTCGAAGGGTTAGGGTTCGAGTTTTGAACCCTAACTTTCTAAAGATTTTTTTTAGAGCTTTGGTGAAAGGGTGGGGTTTGCGCAGCTGCAAGGAATTTCGTCTAGGGTTCCCTTCTTCTAAATTCTTCTGCTTTTTATAGTTTAGATTTAGATTTTTAGAAGTTTAATTTTAGATTTCGATTTAGGAAAACATTGATGTAATTTTCGTTAACCTTTGATCCGATTTAATTTTTTCTGTAACTTTTTAGAATTAAGGTCTTAATAAAAAGATTCTTTTTCTTTTGATCTGATTGTAAATGGTTTTTAATGAAAATTGATTTTGTTTGATACGATTTTGATCCGTTTTCCCTAATTTATGCGCAATCTATGGTTTCAGAGGAAGAAGGTAATACTGTACATGGTCAACAATTTGACCCAATAAATAATAAATAAAAAAAACAAATAAAATAATTAAAAAAAATGACATATCGTGACTAAAAATCTTCCACAACATTAATAACAAATAAATGAAAATACCGTACCATAATAAATTAAAGCAATAATAAATAATAATTAATTAACATAGAACCCGAATTATCAGGGCTAATCCCCTAATTAAAAAATCTAAATTTTAATAATTAATAAAACTAATTAATAAAAAGATATTAATAAAACTTAAACTAAATTAAAAAAATAATCCTTTTCTAATTAATTTACCAACTGATAAAAATCAGAGATAATAAAAATAAATAAAAAAACAAAACATTCTTTTTATTATAATTAAACCAAAATTCTAAAAACTAAGACTATTAATCTAAATACACCTAATTATCTCTAATTAATCTAAAATTCCAAAAATAACAACCTAATTATCCTAGAAAATCTAATTTAAAAAAAAAAACAAAAAAACTCTAATAACCTTAATTATTAATAAAACCACAATTCCTAATTAATTTAAAAATAAAAATCTACTTTCTATAAAAAATAAAATGACATTAATTTTAAAACAACATTCCTAATAAAATTAAATAAATAAACCTAATTATCTATTTTTAAATAAATAAAACAAAAATTCAAAAAATAAATTAGTACTAACCACTAAAACATTATGATCTAAAAAAATTCACTAAAAACCTCAAATAGAGCCATATCCCAAAATGAGCCCAAAAATTACTAATCAAACCCCCAATGCCCAAAATGGCACTCCCTAAAAAAATCCAAAACCAATGGTCAAAATTTAGGGTACTACAGCTGCCCCTATTTAATTGTCTCCAGATCAGAAAGATGAAGACGATGTGTCTTTCTCTTTTGAGGAGGAGACAATTAAATATAAGAAGGACCCTAATTTTGACTGCCAAGCCCGGCAGGCAACACGCCGACTATCCTTGAGATCCCTGATAACAAACCCGTAGTGAGATAACCGATTAAAACCCTTTACCCTGGAAGAAAACGATCTTATGCCATGTATGCATGTGTGAGGGCATGTATGCTTTTATGTATGATGCATCTGTTTGGGCTAACGCCTCCTTTATGATATGCAGTGCATGTTTTTACGGAAATCATATCTTTATATGACATTCCAACGTCTCAACCCTTGAACCCTTAGCTCCTTTTGATGAATGTGACAAGTTGTAAGCTCTTGACATATGGAGATGCGTAGAGAAACTCCCATAGTGATTGAATTCTGACCGTCAATCTATGGATCTTTTACTTTTATCTTTGAGGGAAACCATGATCCTTTTGCTGTTCCCGAATCGCAGTAAAATACCTTTTCTCTTTTTTTTAGCTTTTGATTATACCCAATGTTTCAATGCATTATTATAAATAAAATCGGCATTTTGTAATCAAGCAGAAAAATTGAAAAGCAAAGAAAATTTTATTCATTGAGAAGTAGGCCTATAAACAGGCAAAAGTACATAAGGAAAGCAAATCCTCATAAGGAGGAAGTACTACAAAGACAGAAAAGAAATGGCAATATGAAAAACAAATTTATCTATGTCCCTATTAAATTTAACACTGGTTGATATCCCCAAACTTTCGAGGTCTTGACACTTCGCTTCTGAAGATGATGACTGGATTGATCATTCATTTCCGAATTCCATTAGTGCTATCAGTTTTATGCCTTTTGGATATCCTTAATTTTGCCCGGACCGTTCTTTTAGAATCTTAGTCCACCAGGATGCTATATCATTTTTTTCAACTAAGCCACCCTTTAGGGTTTTCGACTTGTTGGGTATCATTTTTCTAAGTCCCTAATTTTTGCCTGAATTGCTCTTTCGAGTTTTCAATTCACCGGGACGCCCTAACTCTTGCCTAAGTCTACCTTTAGGGTTTTTGACTTAGCGGGCTTTTATCCTCTTTTTTCTAGGCATAGTATTTTTTGACTAAATCGGAATTTAACGGTCGGGGTAAATCCACTCCATCCATAGTAGTCAATATTAAAGCTCCTCCTGAAAATACGCTCTTTACGACATATGGTCCTTCATAATTTGGAGTCCATTTGCCACGAGGATCTTTATGGATAGGTATCACTTTCCTTAACACCAGGTCTCCTTCTTCGAATAGGCGAGGACGAACTTTCTTATCGAATGCTTTCTTGAGTCTCCGCTGATACAGTTTGCCATGACATACAGCAGCCATGCGCTTTTCCTCTATGAGATTCAGTTGATCAAGTCTATTCTGTACCCACTCTGCTTCATCCAGCTTAGCCTCCATTATGACCCTTAGTGAAGGAATTTCTACTTCAACAGGGAGGACCGCTTCAGTGCCATATACCAAGGAAAAAGGAGTAGCTCCTATCGAAGTTAGAACTGAGGTTCTATAGCCATGTAGCGCGAAAGGGAGCATTTCGTGCCAATCTTTGTAGGTCTTTACCATCTTCTGGATGATCTTCTTGATGTTCTTATTAGCAGCTTCTACCGCTCCGTTCATTTTTGGGTGATAAGGTGATGAATTATGGTGATCGATTTTGAAACTCTCACATAACTCATCCATCACTTTGTTATTCAGATTGAGCCCATTGTCTATAATGATCTTGTTTGGAACCTCATAGCGACAAATTATCTCTTTCTTGATGAATCGTGCAATGACTTGTCTTGTCACATTGGTGTAGGAAGCAGCTTCGACCCATTTGGTGAAGTAGTCAATAGCAACTAGAATGAACCGGTGTCCATTTGATGCCTTAGGCTCGATCATCCCGATTATGTCTATTCCCCACATAGAGAAAGGCCAAGGAGCAGTTAAGACATTCAAAGGGGTTGGTGGCACATGGATTTTATCCGCATAAATCTGATATTTATGGCACTTCTTTACATATTTGAAACAGTCTGATTCCATAGTCAACCAGTAATACCCTGCTCGGAGAATCTTTTTAGCCATTTCATGCCCATTTGCGTGGGTCCCAAAGGATCCTTCATGTATTTCCTTGATAAGCATGTCCTGTTCCTGTCCATCCAAACACCGGAGCAACACCATGTCATGATTTCTTTTGTAAAGTACCTCTCCATCTAGAAAAAATTAGGCGGCCAGTCTTCTGAGTGTTTTCTTATCCACACTGGAAGCATTAGCAGGATATTCTTGTTTCTGGAGAAACTGTTTGATATCATGAAACCTTGGTTTATCATCCACTTCTGCATCTACTGCCCCACAATAAGATGGTTCGTCAAGGCGATCAATTCTGATGGCTGGTGCTTCATTATACCATTTGAATTTGAACATGGATGCCAAAGTTGCCAACGCATCTGCCAGTTGATTCTGATCTTTAGGAATATGATGGAAGGTGATCTCATCAAAGTACACTATTCTTTTCCAGACACAATCTCAATATCGAGTTAATTTGGCATTAAGTGTCCTACATTCCCCTTTGACTTGATTGATGACGAGAGCTGAATCTCCATATACCTCTAAGATCTTGATTCCCAGTTTGATGGCTTCGTTAATTCCCAAGATACACGCCTCATACTCCGCCATATTATTAGTACATGAGAAACATATCCTAGCCGTAAAAAGTATGTGAAAACCTGTGGGAGAGGTTATGACAGCCCCCACACCATGTCCTTCTGCATTTGAGGCTCCATCGAATATAAGCTTCCACCGCGATCCAGGTTCAGGTCCTTCATAGGAACTTGGGATATCATCATCTCTTACAGCCATCACATCCTCATCTGGAAAGTCAAATTGCATAGGCTGATAATCATCCAACGGTTGATGAGCGAGATGATCGGCTAACACACTTCCTTTTATGGCCTTCTGGGTAACATAATGGATGTCATATTCAGTAAGTAACATCTGCCACCGAGCCACTCTCCCAGTCACTCTAGGCTTCTCAAATATATACTTGATAGGGTCCATCCATGATATTAGCAAAGTAGTATGGCACACCATATATTGTCTCAATCGACGGGCAGCCCATACAAGAGCACAACAGGTCTTCTCTAAGAGCGAGTATCTGGATTCATAATCTGTAAATTTCTTACTCAGGTAATATATTGCATGCTCCTTTCTCCCTGTTTCGTCTTGTTGTCCGAGTACACAACCCATCGAATTGTTAAGCACCGTCAGATACATTATGAGTGGCCTTCCAGGTACAGGTGGTACCAATATGGGTGGCTCTTGTAAATACCCTTTGATTCGATCGAAGGCCTTTTGACAATGTTCATCTCATTCAAGGCTTTGGCCTTTCCTCAATAACTTGAAGATCGGCTCACAAGTAGCAGTAAGATGTGAGATGAACCTAGCAATGTAATTCAACCTCCCTAAGAAACCTCGTACCTCTTTTTCAGTCCTCGGCGCTGGCATTTCTTGAATGGCCTTCACTTTATCAGGATCAACCTCTATACCTCTTTGACTGACGATGAACCCCAACAATTTCCCAGATCTAACTCCGAAGGTACACTTCGCAGGATTTAACCGTAGCTTAAACTTTCTCAACCGTTCAAACAGCTTTTGCAGATTGACTTTGTGCTCTTCCTCAGTTTGTGACTTAGCGATCATATCATCCACATAAACCTTAATTTCCTTGTGCATCATGTCTTGAAAGAGAGTAACCATTGCCCTTTGATAAGTTGCCTCTGCGTTTTTCAGTCCGAAGAGCATAACCTTGTAACAGAAGGTGCCCCAAGGGGTAATAAAGGTAGTATTTTCCATGTCGGAGGGAGCCATCTTGATCTGGTTATATCCGGAAAACCCATCCATAAATGAGAATACCGAAAATTGAGCCGTGTTATCCACCAATACATCAATGTGAGGTAATGGGAAATCGTCTTTAGGACTTGCTCTATTGAGATCTCGATAATCTACGCACATTCTGACTTTCCCATCCTTCTTTGGTACAGGCACTATATTGGCTACCCACTCTGAATACTTTACTGCGGCTAAGAACCCTGCGTCGAACTGCTTTTTAACCTCTTCCCTGATCTTGAGAGTCATATCTGGTCTAGTGCTCCTTAATTTCTGCTTGACCGGAGTACATTCGGGTTTTAGCGGTAGCTTATGTTCAGCAATATCTGTGTCCAAACCGGGCATATCTTTCCCTTTTGAGCTTTCAGGAGTATCCTTCTTAGGTAGTTCAGATGAGTATACTCTTCCACTACGGGCCATCCCTCCAATACCAGCTATGTTAGTAACTGCTGGTGACGACGCTATAGTCTTTCCTCCCATTGACGCCGTGACGTCATATTTCCAAGGTACAGTCTTGGAGCTTTCATAGGGAAATGACGTTGGTACATGGAACGTGATAGGACCTTCTGACGCTGTAGGCACCGGAGCTTTGACTGGCGTAGGAACATGTATCTGAATTGGTGTTCGTGCAGGCACCGAAATTGTCATCTGAATAGGAACCTGTGTAGGCCTTGCAACTGGTATTTGGATGGGCGCCTGTGCCTGCCTGGGAACTCGTATTTGAATAGGCACTTGTGTAGGCCTTGGAACTGGTATTTGAATGGGAGTCGTTACTCCTCTTTTCTGGTATGGAACCTCAGAAGGTGCCTACCCCTGGGAGTCTAAGGCAGCTACCTCATTCATATTCCTTAAGTACCTAATCTATACTATCCCTTGGTCCATTAGTTGTTGGAGAACCTCCCTCATCTTCTTACAGCTATTGGGATCAATCACGCAATTCTCACAGTCACCGTGCAGCCTTTCAAACTCCTCGTACCCAATTAATGTTTCCCTCACTTTCATCATAGGGGTCTTTACTTGCTTCATCCCTCTAATTATGACGTCCTCTCCTAGTCCCTCAACAGAGTTAACAGTTGGTCCAGCGTGCCCTGGGAACGGGTTATCTCTTACATTTGGAGTGTCATAACTGAAGTTAATAACCTTCTGATCCAGCAAATCTTGCACCTTAAATTTGAGAGCCAAACATTTTTCAGTCGTGTGCCCTGGCGATCCAGCATGGTAATCACATCTAGCATTAGCGTCATACCCTCGAGGAGTAGGCGTAGGAGGGGGCTCTAACGGCTTGATTTCTACCAATCCCTTTTGGATTAACATTGGCAGGATTTGAGTATATGTAGTGGGTATAGGGTCAAAGTCCTTCCATGGCCTCCTTTGTTCCCTTCGGGGATGCTTCTGTTGTTGCTGATTTTGAGGGGGTAGGGCCCTTGGCTATTGGATCTGGAGCGTAGGAGACGCTTGGCCAGAGACCGTGGCTGCCACATAAGGGTTATAAGGCACTTGAGTATACCTATCAGCAGAAATGGCATTGGCCTCCTTCTTCGAACGGTTTCCGGAGTACCTTTTGTCGTTATGTTGATTGGAAGACGGTGTTCCAATCTTTCCACTTTTTAATCCATTCTCGATCCTTTCCCCAATGATAACCAAATCCGCAAATCCTGTGGAGACCAGTCCAATCATCTTCTCATAGTACAATCCTTGCAGAGTTCCCATGAATGTATCCACTAACTCGTTTTCCCGCAATGGAGGTTGCACACGAGATGCTAGCTCCCTCCATCTTTGGGCATACTCCTTAAAAGATCCATCCCTTTGCTGAGACATGTTTTGCAATTGCTGAGACATGTCTACATTATATTGGTATTGCCTTATGAAGGTACTTGCCAAATCATCCCAGTTCTTGATGTAGGTCCTTTCCAGCGGGATGTACCAGTCCAAGGATACCCCACTAAGGCTGTCTTGGAAAACATGCATCATCAGCTTTTCGTTCTTAGCGTGTGCCCCCATCTTTCAGGAAAACATCCGAATGTGGCTTTTGGGACAACTAACCCCTTTGTACATCTCGAAGGTAGGCACCTTAAACTTAGGAGGCACGACCATGTCGGGTACCAAACACATTTCCAAGGCATCAATCCCAAAGATCTTGGATCCTTCCACAGCCCTTAACCGTTCCTCAATTATCTTATACTTTTCATCCTCCTTTCTTCCTTCTACGGCAGCTGGTTTGGTTTCACGAACTACTTGCCTTGAGTCTTCTTCTCCATATTGGAGGTGCCAGTCATTAGAGACCTCACGAGTGACAGGTATCTGTATGGGTCGTGATTCTCCATTGTGCTCGGGTGGAGGAACAAACCCTACAGGAGGTTGAGTGTTAGCCTTCCCTTTACTAGCCTCTAAAGCCTCACGCTCCAAGTCAGCCACAAATCCCAAAAGAGGATTGCTATCTTCATACTGGGGAGGAAGGGTAGGAGCATTCCTACGGTTACTAGCCTCGGTGTCTTTTGCTATCATATTCTGAATTGCTCGAGTCAACTGATCGATTTTGTCCTTCATTTCCTCCACGTTTCCCTTGACAACATCCACGTCTCCTTTCAGAGCAGCGTGGTTCATCTCCATTTGTTCCATGGCTTTCTTCTGGTAAGCACGAGTGTTGGGTCGAGAAGTCAGATTGTTGCGAAGATTCTGAGAAACAAAATGATTTCCGTTTAATGCCCTTTCTTTTATATGTTATGCATGAATGAATGTATGAGTATGCAAAATGTTTTTTTTCAGGAATCTTAAATTTTCAACCAATTAAGAGTTAAACCAAAGATAATGGAAATTCAAACATCTTTATTAATGAAAGAGAGTACTTAGGGTTGAAGCCCTATTTATTACATAAGCAAAACCAAATTGGGGATAACCCTTAAAATATTCAAAACAAAATCCCAAAAGTAAGAAACCAAACATAAAAAGCCTAAATCCTTCTCCTAATTCTGGCTCTGAAGTCTTCCACCATCCCACGACAAAGTGTAAGGAAATCGGAAATCTCCTTCGCTGGCTTGAAAATAATGGCTATTTCCTCAGCTTCCCTTAATTTCCGAGGGATCTCATGTATAAGGTCATTGGTCAGAAAGACCAAATTATCATATCTGTCTTCAAAGTATGCCTTTTCCCTTTGTAGATTATCCATGATCGCCAAGTCTTCTGCAGCTGCGTGATCCAATTGGCTATTGTGGACTTCAGCATAGTGGCCCCACTCTCTAAGCTCTTCATAGGATGCTTCCAATTCCTCATAGGACCTCCTAAGTGCACGGTTTTCCTCTTGAGCTTGTAACCACCCTTCAGGTCGTTGGGCAAGAAGTTCTTCAGCCGTTCTCAACCGCACGATTGCATCTAACGCTTGCCTTTTACTCTTGAGGAGAGCATCTGCCAAACTTTGAACATCAGATTCTAAGTCAAAGATTCGCCTATCATACCCTTCTCTGACCTCCCTTTGTGTTGAGGACATCCATAAGTTTCTCCATTCGTCCCTTTGCCTCCAAGCCCTATCTAGGTCCGCTTGTTGAGTTTGAATGAAGATCAGTATGGGCACGCTCCTTCTTTTCCTCCTCCATTCGAGCTAATCCTTCATTGACCTTCGATTGTTCCATGGCTTCCTTAAGGCTCAACCTCAGCTGGCTACTTTCTCCAGTAGCTTGGTAGAATTTAGCCTCCCAATCACCTTTCTCTTTTGTCAATCTGGCAATGGTCTCCTTAAGCTTTTCACTTTCTTCCATGGAGATGGCGGTAGGTGGAGGAACCATGGGATCAACGGGACGATCTAAAGTAAAGGGAAGCTTCATCTTCCTTATCCTTTACTCCATCCATTGTGAATATGGGACCCTTGATTCCTCTCTTGGCCTTTTTAGACTGCTCTTCCCTTTTATACTTTGCTTCCATGCTTCAGAAATCCTTAGGACATCAGGATGATCTCCTTTCACACCTTGTAGGACGAAGACTTTTAGCAACTTGTCTTCCGGCTTGTAGGACAAAGGGTGTCCTAGCTGCCTCATCGCCAAAATAGGATTATAGCTTATGCACCATCTTGAGCCAATCAAAGGTACATTAGGAAAGTTCCCACAACTCAAGATCACGTCATCCCTTTGGATTATTTGAGGAAACCATAGGATGTCCTTACCAACACGGGATACCAGATATTGGGACCACTCATAGGCCTTCATTTGTCTCATGTCCCTTATGTCCTTCACTAGATGGGAACACAACCACTTGTACAATAATTGAGGACAACACATCATAGTCCCTCCTTTCTTCTCAAATTTACAATGGAGAGTGAAGTATATATCTGCCAAGAGAGCTGTTGAAGGGTCCTCCTCTCCAAGGGTGACAGCCAGAAATAGATTGATAGTAGTGATATCTATGAAGTTCGGAATACTTGGGAATATGACCAACCCAAAGATAAGTAATATCATGACGGTGTCTAGGGCTACCCAATTTTTGCAAGTCGCGAAGTGGCTGGCTTTACTCTCTAAGAACCATTTAGGAAACCCTTCGAAGCCATCTTTAGTTTTCCAATGAGCTTGTAGGTCCTCTTCACGAATATACAAACAACTTGCCATCTATTTCAATGAAGGTCTATACCCCAATGTTTTGAATGGACCTTTATTGTTTTTGGGGAAATCAAGTATCCTTCGAACCTCTTCTAAAGTAGGTGCCATTTGGAAGTCCTTAAATTGGAAGCACCTTAACTCAGGATCATAAACTTGGGCCAAGGTAGTTAGGCCCTCCTCTTGCATAGGACTGAGAACAAGATCCAGTATATCTCCATACCTACGAATTATAGGCTTCCTTCTTTCCTTAGGTAACTCAGCAGCATAAGTCTTTAGGCCCTTTATGTCTGATGTACTTACTTTAATTGGGAGAGTTTTCTTTTTCCCAAATTCCATTGTCCTTTGATTTAATCCCTTTTTTTTTGTAAAATTCCAAGATTCCTGTGAATGCAAAAAAGAAAAATTTATGAGGATGATGAATGCACATGATGTCTTGATTGAGGTAAAGGTAAAGTGTAAGCATGCCCCTAGTAAGGTGGGCTTCCCTAGAACAGGCTGGGTCTAAGTTAAGACTACCCAATCCCCTCACAGGTAGGTTACCTAAATTTGGCCAGCATAACGACCCTAAAATGTTTAGACTATACCCTTGTTTTACCATGAGAAGGAGCAAGCCTTCCTACGGTAATCCTTCGGGATAAGTCTCATTTGGGATAGGACCCTAGTAATAACCCTTGAGGGTAGAATACATAAGGGCCATGATTGGTGTGGGGTAGGTTAAGGTTCTCAGAGTCTCGGACCACATCCAAATCATTCCACTACGAGAGGGGCTAGCCCTTTCGTGAGGACGACTTTGGAAGGATCTACTCTGAGTGTGGCATTAATGCATTTTAGGGGACGTTGCGTCCCCCGCAAAAACATTTCCGTTCCACTTTAGGTTCTAGGGTTATCCTCCAAGCTTTGGGTTTTAGCTTCACTCCTTTTTTTTTGCCCCAATCCCTTGTATAATGACAAAATAAAAAAACACAAAGGGTTAAATAAATAAAAAGTATGAAATAAATAAAAAAATACATAACAATAAAATAAAAACAAAATAAAAACATCCAAGACAAACAAATCCCTAAATCCTAAGGCTAGGAAGGACTCTCTCTAGGAAGGAATCCCCAGCAGAGTTGCCAGCTGTCGCGGCCGGCAAAAATATTCGAGTCGCCACCATATTTTTTAAAGGAAAATAATGATAAACCTAAATATCCTACCCTAAGGTAGAGATTCCTACGGTTCGGGAGTCGGTTAAGTAAAGGGAAGGTATTAGGCACCCCTTACTTCCATTGTACTCAATGGGATCCACCTTTGAGTTTAGGGCATGTTTGTTTGTCTAAATGAAAAGAAAACCTAAGTTTTTTCCTAATTATACCCGTTAGGGTTGGTTTGTAACCCTATGCCTACGTACCCTCAAAATGAAGGATCAGAGTAACCGTAGTTCGCCTCCCCAATTCCTACCCCCTAATCCTATTCCTAAATCCCATCCACTATGTATACTCTTGGATAAAGAGTTCTATCCCTTAAATCTAGTATTTATACTCCTAGATGAGGAGTTCTATCTCTTAAATCCCTTTGTCCATTGTTTATACTCTCGGAGGAAAAGTTTTATCCCAAAATCCAAATCCCTTAACCCATCCTTTATTTAGGCTCTCGGACTAAGAGCTTTATCCCTTTATGTAAATCCCTTAAAAAACTTAAACGTACCTTTGAAAACAAAATTCTAACTTTTTTACAAAAAAAAAGAATTTAAGCAAAAGTTCAATAATTTAATATGACAAAAAAACACAAAATTAATCAAAAATAAAGTTCAAGTCCCAAATAATTCCCCAAAAGTATTTATCCCAAAAATAATTTATTATTTTTTTTATCCTAATCCCTTTAAAACAATTTTCCTAAAAAAAAACAAATTCTTTATAAAATTTTATTTACGTGAGTTATAAAAACTTAATTACCACACATTTAACTAAAATTAATAGTTTTCATTAAATAATAAAAAAAGAACAAAAAAAACCTAAATTGACAAATATAAAAAAGAGTATTTTTTTTATTATTATTACTACTTTAAATCAAGGAATTGATTCAATTGTGATTTTTTTTAATAAAGTAGATAAAAATAAAATCCAAAAAAAAAAACCCAAAATCCCAAAATAATCCCTAAACCCTTAACTACATTTATCCTAAAATCCTATTTTTAATTCTCCTAATTAACCATAGAACCTAATTAATAATAATTAGATTAAATTATGTAAATAATTTAATTAATTAAATTCCAGGGGGTGCATGTTATTCTGAGTTAGCAATTGGGCTCAACTCAGGGGTGTCAATAGTGCTAGGGCGCAAGACCGAATCTAGTCTGAACAAAAAATAACAAAAAAAGACCACGATGAGGAAGTGTTTGACGTCGACTCTCCCTGCGCCACACGATCCTGATCTGCCGGTGATTACAATTACCAGTCCTGGCCTTTGGTTCCATTTACCAGTCAAGGTATGAAGAATGGACGAACGAGATTGAAAGTCAACGCTGACCCATCATAAACGCTTGAGTAAAGTCTTTCAGTCTTGAAGTGTCAGATAGCGCCACTTGGCGCACATCCGAGAGTTCACGGACAGAGTATTTAAGTTTCGTCCCTTCAGAAAATTTTCATTTTCACCATCTCTTTCTCTCTCTTCGTTCCATCCCTCTCTCTAAATTCTCTTGTTCTCTCTTCTGGCCACCACCACAACCACCTTCCGGCCACCATCCAAACACTTTCGGCCACCATCCAAACACTTCCGGCCACCCCTTAAACAACCTTAAACCACCATAAAACCCAGAAACCGTTCGAGTTCTTTTTAGGGTTCGAAAGAACCCTAATAACCCTAGCCAACAAACACATGAACCCTAACTAAAAAACCCAGAAACCTTCATCAAATCTTTATGGTTCGTAAGAACCCTAAGAACCCTAACCAACATAAACCCTAACCCCATGAACCCTAACCATCTAAACCCAGGAACCTTAGGGAAGAACCCTAGCCCTAAGATGATGAACCCTAACGAAGAACCCTAGGGTTCATATGAACCCTAACCCTGAATTTCCAGAAACAAAAAAAAAACAACCACGATTCAAACACGCAAACAAATATTTAAAGCTTAGTGATTTCAATTACCTTCCTTTGCAGTCAAACTGGTCGTACTGTTTTTTTTTTATCCTCTCCTTCTCCGATTCAACTTCTAATCCTTTCCTCTCTTTGTTTTGCAGGTGCGATGAGGTCAAGCTCGAAGGGTTAGGGTTCGAGTTTTGAACCCTAACTTTCTAAAGATTTTTTTTAGAGCTTTGGTGAAATGGTGGGGTTTGCGCAGCTGCAAGGAATTTCGTCTAGGGTCCCCTTCTTCTAAATTCTTCTGCTTTTTATAGTTTAGATTTAGGTTTTTAGAAGTTTAATTTTAGATTTCGATTTAGGAAAACATTGATGTAATTTTCGTTAACCTTTGATCCGATTTGATTTTTTCTGTAACTTTTTAGAATTAAGGTCTTAATAAAAAGATTCTTTTTCTTTTGATCTGATTGTAAATGATTTTTAATGAAATTTGATTTTGTTTAATACGATTTTGATCCGTTTTCCCTAATTTATGCGCAATCTAGGGTTTCAGAGGAAGAAGGTAATACTGTACATGGTCAACAATTTGACCCAATAATTAATAAATAAATAAAACAAATAAAATAATTAAAAAAATGACATATCGTGACTAAAAATCTTCCACAACATTAATAACAAATAAATGAAAAAACCGTACCATAATAAATTAAAGCAATAATAAATAATAATTAATTAACATAGAACCCTAATTATCAGGGCTAATCCCCTAATTAAAAAAATCTAAATTTTAATAATTAATAAAACTAATTAATAAAAAGATATTAATAAAACTTAAACTAAATTAAAAAAATAATCATTTTCTAATTAATTTACCAACTGATAAAAATCTGAGATAATAAAAATAAAAAAAAAACCCAAAACATCCTTTTTATTATAATTAAACCAAAATTCTAAAAATTAAGACTATTAATCTAAATGCACCTAATTATCTCTAATTAATCTAAAATTCCAAAAATAACAACCTAATTATCCTAGAAAATCTAATTTCAAAAAAAAAAAACTCTAATAACCTTAATTATTAATAAAACCACAATTCCTAATTAATTTAAAAATAAAAATCTAATTTCTATAAAAAATAAAATGACATTAATTTTAAAACAACATTCCTAATAAAATTAAATAAATAAACCTAATTATCAATTTTTAAATAAATAAAACAAAAATTCAAAAAATAAATTAGTACTAACCACTAAAACGTTATGATCTAAAAAAATTCACTAAAAACCTCAAATAGAGCCATATCCCAAAATGAGCCCAAAAATTACTAATCAAACCCCCAATGCCCAAAATGGCACTCCCTAAAAAATCCAAAACCAATGGTCAAAATTTAGGGTACTACAATTCAAATAAGGAAATTTTGTGATTCGAGTTAGATTGTGTTGATTCAAATAAGACATTCCTTTGATTTGAATCAAGAGATATGGAAATGCATCATCGATCTCACTACGAGTCTGATTTGATTCAGATTAACTATGTGATTCGAGTCTCACATGCAAAATATCTTTTTCACTAATTATCAAAGGATTTTTGAGATTCTAAAATGGTCATTACTTGAATCATTCTCAAGCATAGTTCTTGATTCAAAAAACTCAATAGATTGATTTTAATCATATTGTTTAAGCTATACTAAAATGCTTTGATTTATGCATGCTAAACTATGGATCTAAAACTCAATCCAGAAATCCGCAATTGACATGGAGACTTAATGACGTAAAAAACTAAAACCAAAAGCTTAAAAGACAAGCAATAAAACCATAACTCTTAAGTTATCAGATACATGCAAATTCAAGTTGTAGTTTGGGATAAAACTCAAAAGCTAGAAAATATATGTTTCATCTATGAAATTATATACCCGATATGGTTGGCAAATGTCTCAATGTTAAAAAAAACAATAACAAGTGCAAGATATTTACAGACTACCAAATACCCTACCCATTTCAAAGCATAGGTATGCTGGTAGATCGAACATTAGAGTGCAATACCCTTATCTTTCTTGATGCCTATTATGGACACAAATAAATCATGATGAATCCAATAGATGCACCAAAAAAGACCTTTATGATAGATTACCCAAAATTCTACTACCAGGTCATTCCCTTTGAGCTAAAAAATGTAGGGCCACCTACCAGATGCTCATGGAAAACTTTTTGCAAAACACATCAAGAATATTAGTTAGTTTAAACATTAATTTGATCAAACTTAAAAAAAATATATTCATTACTACAAAATAGACCTTTCGCTACACTAAACTACAACAGTCTGACTGTTAACCGTGGTAATACCTCATTTTTGGACTCACTTTTTATTTATATTTACGAAAATGCATTGCACTACGGTCAAACTAATAAACTGTGTTTATACATTTATGGAGTGATAGGGTTCGAATCCCAGCTCCAACAATTTTCTATTTTTTCATTACAATTAATGTTGTCCTTATAATTATAATATATAAATTAAAATTGAGACACCTAACACCAAGATTGTTAATGTGAACCATTGTGAAAGTCATTACATTTCATCACGATTTTTGAAATCAACCGTGGTGAAATTGTTTACTTATTTATAATATAAGCAAATTAGCTCTCGCTTCTTGACAGCATCGCCGTATCTATCACAACAAAACCCTAACATACATTTTCTCTCTTTTTCTTCGTCATTAGCTCTCGCTTCATACATAAAGGTATTCTTATTATTCCTTGTTAGAGAGTTTATGGTTTTTTGTTGTTGTATGTTGTTGTTGTTGTTTTATGTTGTTGTATGTTGTTCTGAAAAAAAGGGTTTATATTCTTGTTCCAATTTCAGATCCTTCTCTCAACATGAATAGTGGGAGAAACAAACTTATCCATTAGAAACAAATTTAGGTTACAACAGAGGTTATTGATATGGTGGAGTTATGGTTGAATAGCGCTAAGGAATCTGAATATGTTAGGGAACACATTAGTGTTGTTGAACCATCTGATGGAACAGGCTATAAGAAGATTCATTTCATGAACCTTAACCCTACAAAGACGAAGAAGGTATAAGCTATTATGAATGACCTAATGAATCTGGATGTAACTGATTCTGAATAAGATGAAGACCTTAAGAACTATGAAGACCTTGAGAACTGCACGAATTCAACTAGGCATGAAGATTGAAGACCTTGTTATGTTTTACATGATTTGTTGTTGGTTGTTGTTGTTGACACGTTTTTGTATGTGGTAGTTATTGTTGCTTATTATGTTACATTGTACTGCTAGTTTATGTTAACATGTTGATTTTTTTTGTGACATAATTTACTTCCTTTTTGGGTTAACAGTGTTATGCTGGTTGTTGTTGCTTGTTATGTTACAATGTTAAAGCTAGTTATGTTGTAGTTGTTGTTGCTTGTTATGTTACAGTGTACTTCTTATTTATGTTAACATGTTGCTTTTTGTGGTGGTATGGTTTACTTCCTTTTGGATTAAAAATGTACTGCTGGTTGTTGTTTCTTGTTATGTTACAATATTAATAATAGTTTATGTTTTCAAAACAGGTTAACATTCTGAAAGCTGTTTATATTTCAAAATCTGGTTCAAGAGAACTCATACTATGCGTGTGGTTCATAAATGCTTTGTTTTGCTAAGGAGAAATAATACAAGAAGTATGAAGCAATTTTGGAAGCTTCACCCACCTTGTATTTTTTCTTCATGGAAACACAAAGTAGATCAACTTCAGATCACTCCACGAATCTTTTTAATAAAAGGTATCCTGTTGCCATTTTGTTAATGTATGTTGTTGTTGAGTTTATTATAATGTATGTAGATTGTTTGTTTCACTCCCTTTATTGACCATGCATTCATTTAAAGTGATTTAGAAAATAATAATCTTAAAATTAAGTTATATTCGAAATGCAACTTAGATCAAATATGATTTTCGAATTTCATCAATCTCGTAATTCATCTATATTGTTCTTTAACACGTAGAATTTGGTTTATTTCTCCAAATTCTTCAAAGCAATGGTTCGTTCTCTATTAATTTATATTGCAAAACATCAAATGTGTTGAGAAATTGAATCATCTTCATCGTTGTCATCATAATAATCTTCATCATTGATTAAAATAATGATGATGATAACGATGATGATGATGATTCAGAATTAGTCAACATATTGATGCTTTGCAAAATAAACTAGGAATGAACTGTTGCTTTGAAGAATTTGGGGCATTGAATCAAATACTACGTGTTAAGAAGCAAGAGATGTATTACAATATGAATGCAATTTGAAAAATAGTGGTTCGTTTAAGTTATTTTTCAAGAATAATATAATTTTTCAAATTATTATCTTCTACATCAATTTTTATGGTTGTATATGTTTAGTAAAATGTAAGGAAAAACAAGTAATCTACATATTTTATAATAAACTCAGGTGTTTTTCACAACGGTTATCTTATGTAACTGTGGTGAAATGTTAATTATTTCCAAATAAATTATTGATGCGGGTGGGTCTCGAACCCATGATCTACATATATATATCACAACAATTGTTTAATATAACTGTTGTGATAGGTAGCGCAATACCTAGCTTATAACAACGATCACACGCCCGTTGTGGAAACCACCATACATACAATCACACACTGCCTAACAACAGATGTGAAACCGTCATTATATGTGTTTCACAACCATCATTATATGTGTTTTCCATAGTAGTGATTCCATTTGCTATCCACATTACTTTTGAAATGCGGGATTGACTAAAATAAGGCTTATGAGTTTCATGTCGAACAATTGAAAAAGTATGAGAACTATAATATTGTGAATAGACTTGAAATGCGTGAAGCAGATACGACGAAGATGTCACAAATTGAGAATTTTCAAAGAAAATTGAATGGGTTCGTTCGCACATTGATGAAGAAAATATTAATTACTTTACATCACTAGAAACTGATAGAAAAGGAATACTTGTAGAAAAATGGTGATTTGAACACTAAGTTCTACTATGCAACAAGAGCCTCATGAAAAATAATCAGCACTATGGTATCTCTAACAAATTTTAGTGAAAAAGTGTGTAAATTGAATGTTGGTATGTGTGCGATTTCCAGAGAGTACTTTACATAGTTCTTTTAGAAGTCTCTTAGCTTGCGGGAGTGAGTTATTCATGCTTTAGGGACAACCATTTCTGAATGAGATAATGATATGTTAACCATAACATTAATCAATGATGTATTATAAGATGCCATTTTTTAATGTTATTTGACAAACGTCCTGGCCTTGAAGTAAATGTTGTTCATGGTGAGAGTCTGGTGCTTTCCCGCCAAGCCTCAATATATTTAATATTGCTTTAATTTTGAAAGGAGACCGATAAACATCTATGAAAGAGTGGAGATCGATTGCACTCTATAATATGTTGTAAAAAGTGATAACTAAATTTCCTGTGAATTGACTAAAAAAATTTCTTATCTCTAATAAAAAATAATCTTTTATCCTTGAGAGAAATTTTATTGACAATGCTATGGAAGTCATTAAGGTGGTTCATTATATGAAGTCAAAAAATGACAGTTAAGGTTGGTGAGGTTGCTCTTAAATCAACAAATCTTATGACATAATTGATTGGGATTATCTCAAGGATGTTCTCACAATGATGGGTTTCAGTTAAAAGGGAAAAGTTTGGATAATGATTTGTGTGAAATTTATGGATTACTATATGATTATGAATGACACTATGGTAATGCCTATTGTTTTGGGACATAGTTTGAGGCAAGAAGTCCTCTTGTCCTAGTACATGCTTATTCTTTTCTATGGAAGTCATTCATCGCTTTTCAAGTAAGCTGAGGAAATAGGAAATTTAAGACATCCACATTTTTAACAAATTCTTCAATCATATCAAATCTCATTTTTTCTAATGATTTCTTATTATTCTTTAGAGTCAATGAGAACGAAGCGACTGTATTAAAAAATGTTTTTGCAACATATAAAATAGTCTATGGACAAGATACTATTATTAAAAAAATTGAAAGTTTTTGTAAAGAAATGTCACTCATAATGTCAAAAACATGATAGCTAATATTCTAAGAGCTCAATAAGTTTCAAGTACATGAAAGTATCTCGGCCAACCGTTCATGATTGGCAGAAGTAGAAGAGCAACATTCAAATTTATAAAATAAATAGTCTAAAAAAATATCAACTTATGGAGTAGTAAGTGCCTTTCTCAAATGGGAAAATATACAATTATTAAGTCAGTTCTCCATTCTATTTCGTCTTATGTCATGAGTATTTTCTAGCTGCAAACTTCCCTAAGTGACGATATTGAGAAAACAATGAACTCTTTTAGATGGGGACATAACCAGAATCAGACTAAAGGTATTCTTTAGCTTTTCTAGGATTGTTTGTCTATGAATAAGAATGAGGGATGTATAGGATTCAAAAATATAAATGCCTTCAACTATGATATGCTTAATAAACAAGCTTGGAAGTTCATGAAAAATCCTAGTTGCCTAATCAAAGCTAAATATTTTCTCAAATGTGATTTTCTATACTCATCTATTGAGCACAACTCCAATTATATGTGATGAAGTATTTGGAGTTATAAGCTTGTTTTTGAGGTGGGTACAAGTGGAGCATTGGGTCGTGAGAAACTATTCTAGTTTGGAGTCAAAACTGGCTTTATGATAGTACACTGATGGCTAACTTGTGGGCAACCAACCTAATAATAACACTACCACAAATTATACATTTCGTAACTTTCTCTTACTTCGGCCATTTATTCCACTAAAGTAATATTTATTCATTAGGCACCTTTTTTTAGATCATTTTCCCCCACAATCCAAACTAACAACTATGGTAAAACACTACTACGGAAAACATATACAACAACGGTTGGAAAAGGGATAACATCACGTGTGACCTGCTGTTAATACGTAGAGTGTGGTTGTATATGCGCTACTTACAATCACTGTCTTATGACCATTGTAGAAAACATGAAAGCACGCTATATATGATCACGGTTGCTATAACTAACCGTTGTAATATATTAAAGGTCCAAAGTTCGATTCTCAGCAGCGCATCTTTTGGCGTAATATATTATTCTGGATAGCGTTCACTATACAACGACAATTATATAGTACAACCGTCGTTAAATTGTATGCTTTTTTAAAAATAATTTTTCTACATTTTGAAAATTTTCCATTTTTTAACCTGTATTTTTTTAAACCATGTCAGAACAGAAACAACAATTGTATCTTAATGAAGAATTGTATTGTATTACATCAAATTCATACATTGGATTAAGAACCAAACATTGTATACATATTACATCAAAAGAAAAATAGCACAAAATAACCTACAAAAATTATATAACATCACATAATTGTATCTTATAGTGTTTTGGTTTCTTTGTCTCTTGGTGTCTTATCTCTTGGTGTATTGACTTTAAACACCTACAATTTCAAATAATCATACTTGTTAGTAAATATACTAAGAAATAATGACTTACATTAATTAAATTATGAATAAAGAATAAAATACTAATTAATTGTTAATTTTTCCATATGCCTTCATTATGAACGATACGAATATCATGCACATCATCTCTATCAACTTCATCATAAGTGGTAGGCACTTTTGTTGTGTAAGAAGAAATATATAATCTGAAAACTAAACTATTCTTAAAAACCAACTTAAACAAGCCATTGTTTTCCAAATTGCATGTGTCTCATCATTCATTTCCCGTTCTTTAACATATAGAATGTGGTTCAATGGTCTAAGTCCTTCATGACATCAATTCCTTCTATTCTAGTTTAATTTGAATAATATCAATAAATTATTGTTATTCAAATTAAAGTATAAGAGAAGATATGAATGTGATGAAGAAATCAGGTCACTACCCACATTCTATATGTTAAATAGCGTGACATGAAGGATGAGACGAATGCAATTCGCAAAACATTGATTGATATAAGTTGGTTTTCAAATACAACTTAATTTCCAGATTATAAGTTTCTATGTCAATTTAAATGAAATGTATTTTCAGTGAAGGGTTAGTGAAACAAACAATCTACATAGCATATAATAAACTCAACTTCATCTACTGTGCAACTTGCATAAGAATTAAAAGAACAAAACATTTCTAAGTCACAAGAAACTTATTTCTTGTGACTTAACAATGTTTTGTTCTTGTTCTGAAAACATTAATCAACAATAACAACAACATACAACAACATTTATCAACAACACAACAATATACAACAAATAAAAAAAATAAGGTTCAAGAATGCAAGATATAATAAACAAAAACAAAAATCAATTATGAAGTTCTAAGAACATTAATCAACAACAGCATACAATAACACACGATATAATAAAATGTTTCAAGAATGCACCTTTTTTTAAACTAATCGTGGAACTGGAAGAAGTTATGAAGTACATCTAGTTTATGATGCTATGAAGAAGAAGTACAAGGTGATTGAATTTTACACAATAACTTCATACTTATTATATTTTTTCTTCATAGCAACACAAACCATATGTACCATAGTCAAAGTATACGCTTTGTTAAGGTGGTGAAGACGAATCTGAAAAAATGAGAATATTCACCAAATGAAAAAATGAGAACCCATTTTTAGCAAGAAACGTAAACGAAATCGAAACATAAGTTTAATGAATGAACCTCAAAACTCAAGGTAGCGATGGGTGAAGACGAATCTGAAGGTTGAAGTATGGTTAAAGAGTGACATGGATGTTAGGGTTATGTAATGAGAGAGAAGAGAGTGAAATATGTTAGGGTTTTCTGTTGAGAAAAATGGCTGTTATGTACTGAACGATAGATACTTTCACTTATATACTAAAAAATATCACATTTCGTCACGGTTGGCATAGAAAAACCGTGATGTAATTTTCAAATTTAACAACGGTTGTATAGTAAAACAGTGGTTAAATAACTTTAAATATTTTATTTATTTATGAACTTAATGGTGAGAGAGTTATTTAATGTTGTTATTGTTATTATTCATTATTGTTGTTGTTATTTTTGTTGGTCGTGTACTATTTTTTTTGTAAAGAGGAAAGAGTATATAAAACAATAATAAAGAAATTATATTAAGGTGGGAAGAGTACATAAAACATAATTTTTTCATTACCTAATTTTGTCAAGATCGGAACAACATCTCCTAGCACTAAAGGAATCTTTCCAATCTATGACTCGCTCCTCACTACCGTCATCTGAGTCGTAGTAAGAAGTCTTCCTCGACACATTTCTCTTCTTCTTATTCATCTTCTTCTTCTTCTTCTTGGCCTTCATCACCCTTAGCGTATCCCTGACAGCAGTCGAGGAAGATGGCTGGACCTCCTCGGTTGTTTACTAATGGTGTTGTACTGTGGTGGTTGTTTGGTTCTCAACAGTGACTTCTGTTAAGCTATTGCTCTTAGTATTCTGAGATGGACAACTCATGTTGTTATATCAAGGAAGTTAAGAAGAATAGTTTGAAGAAGTGGAAATTCATTATATGAAAGTGTGCATTTATTGAAGAGGTTGAAGATGAAACATCTGATGGTTTAATACTTGCAATGATTACTTCTAATGGTTGATATTCTTGAATGACTTGTGACAGTATTGAGAAACAAAGAAAATTTTCAATCATCATTGTAGTCGTTTATCTCTTTTGGGAAGAGAGAAGGTTGTACAATCATATTACAACGGTTGAATATTAAAACCGTGGTTAAATAATTTTTTATTTTTTATTTATTTATGAACTTAAGTGACACGCGATTTTTGTAATAGGAAAAATGGAAAAAAATGTAGTTGATAGGATTCGGAGCTTGTACCACTTACTTTATCACCAGAGTTGTTTACCTTAACCGTGATTAAATAACTTTCAAAAAACTAAAAAATATATCAGGCGCATCCAGTTTGCGATATTACAACGGTGGAAAGCCTAATCGTAGTAGTATTAGTGTTACCGAAGGTATATTTTGTAGTAGTGAAAGGTGAAATAGTGACATTCTTCGAATTCCAGCACCACAATTTTGTATTTTTTTCGTTACACAATGGTCGTGTTCCCTTATTTTCTATTTCAAAATTAAAATTAAATTACCTTTCATCACGGTTGAAAGAAGCAGCCGTGGTGAAATGTTCCCCCAGTAACACGCTAAAAAGCGTGTTACTGGGGGGAGGGGGCATTTCACCACAATTGCTTCTTTCAACCATGGTGAAAAGTATTACCTATATAAGCCATACTTTATTCACTTCTGAACAAAATTATGCCTTAGCTCCATAAGCGAAACCCTATCCTCTCATGCCTTATCCTAATCTCCATAAACATGTGCGCACCATTTTATCATAAGACTCCAACATATCTCTCTAACTCGTATGGATCAAGGAAATGTGTCATGAAACTTGCAAGACGAAAATATGAAACTCATTTCTTTAAGTTGCTCTTCACATTTTCGATACGTGAAACATTTTCACCATGCATGTTATGAGTTATGTTATTGTTTTTGTTCAAACTATTTGTCCTTTATGGTTTGTTGTTTTTCTTATTGTTGAGACATTAAACCCTAAAGTTTGTATGTTGTTGTTTTTGTTGAGTTATTTTGTTGTTTTTATTGAGGTAATACAATGTTTAGATTTATTGTTGTTGTTAAGATGAGATTAAAAGTTTTATGTTGTTGTTTTTGTTGAGTTAAATAAAAGGTTTATGTTATTGTTGTAGTTTTTGTTATTTATGTTGTGGTTTTTGTGGAGTTTGTTGTTGTTCTTGTTGATATAAGTAAAAAGTTTGTATTATTTTTGATGATTTTGTTTAGTTATGTTGTTGTTTTTGTTTCGATAAGTAAAAAGTTCGTGTTATTGTTGTGATTATTGTTAGTTATGTTTTTGAGTTAGGTTATTGTTTTTGTTGATACAAGTAAAAGCTTTGTGTTAATGTTGGTGTTTTTGTAGAGTTATGTTATTATAGATATGTAAAATATTTGTGTTATTGTTGTGGTTTTTATTAATTATGTTATAGTTTTCATTGAGTTATGTTGTTTTTTTTTTGTTGATACAAGTAAAAGGTTTGTTTTTAATGTTGATATAAGTAAAAGGTTTGTTGTTAGATGTCAAACATGCTATATATTTCTTAATAATACTTGACATTTTTAAACTCTTTTATGTTTAATTGTGGATTTTATTCTTGAATTGTTGTTATTCTTCAAACATTGTGAAAATACCTTTGGTGCTTGTAATATGTGTGTTATTGTGTAGGAAAAGGCACTAATTTATCGAAGAAGTAAGACACAAAGAAAGGATCCAAGTTGCCGAAGAAAGGAAGAAAACATCAGCAAGTTTGCTTTGCGAACTTGCCAGCGAATGTTCGCTTTGCGAACATCTGGCGAAGCTCCAGCGAATGGTCCCAGACTTTGGGCAGTAAAAAAAGGGACTAAAGTTCGCTTTACAAACTTCCCAGCGAATGTTCGCTGATTCATCGCTTTGCGAAGACCTGGAGAAGGACACCTTGGATCATGCAGTAGCTAAAAGGACCTAAGTTCGCTTTGCGAACTTGTAGGCGAATAGTTCGCTTTGCGAATAAAAGTTCGCATTGCGAACTTATACAGAACTTCAGAGGCGGTTTAACTTATCAGAGGCACCTCAGGTACCAATTTAGTAGTTCGTTAGGCGAATAAAAAGTTCGCAGTGCGAACTGGGCTGATTTCAAGTGTACTATAAAAGTACTTTATGTAATTTCTTGGGATCATAACCTTATTTTATCACACCAAAACCTATTTTTCTGATATTTCTTCATCTAAGAGAGATCTTTCACATTGAGAAGCTGGATTTGCCTCCGATCTCGATTATTCGACGATGATGCTTTTTCATCTCCTAACGAAACTTGTGAAACCAGCTACCATGAATATGTGTAGCTAAACACATCTTGTGTCAAGATTAGTGGTAGGTAATCCTTCATTTTGTATGTATTGATCTTGATTGTAGTGTGTGAACTTTGTTGATGATAAATATAGATGAAAAACTTAGTTTGTATGGTTTATATTTTGTTTTAGTTAATGATTGAGAAATATGTTCTAAAACTTGACCTAAGTTTCAATCCATCAACAATCGTGAGGCTAGTGATAGTTTTGAAAGTTGATGTTCATAAATATTGATCTTGAATGTTATCATATTGATAGTTAGAGTGAGAGACCATCTAAGGATCAATATGGTAAATCCCACAAAAAGTGTTAGAGATAAACTTGTTGAGAAGATATGTGGTTATATTCATCGTTAACAAGTTCACATCCTTTATCGAGTAAATACGTATAGAACGGATTATCAGACCCTAATCTTGGCATGCTTTTACCAAATCTTTAAAACCAATTTCTTTACCGTTACTAAATTCTTATGCAAATGATCCGATATAAAACAACCAAACTCTTTGTTACTTTAAAAGTTTAAAATGATTTCGACTATAGAACGGCGGCAATACACATACAATCCCTATGGAGATGATAAAACACCCTCGAAATACTTTTAAACAAAATGGCGCCGTTGCCGGGGATTGATGTTTGATATTGCAAGCATCGCAATAGTTGTTAAGTTTTAAGCTTGTATAACTTTTTCTTGTGCTTGTTAATTTGTTTGGTGAAGTGTGCAGACTATGTTTATGCGAGGGAAGTTACCCGCAGACCAACTTCTTTTCGATCCTGAGATTGAAAGAACTGCGCGTAAGTTAAATAGCAAAACTAGGCGGAGGAGGTAACTTGCTAATGAAAGACGATAACAAGGAGAAAGTTCAACTTCGACACCAACACCATAGTTAACGCCAACCATGGATGCACCACCACCACCACCTCCTTCAACACCTCGTGTTAATAGTCTGAGGCATACAGCTCAGTTCGCACGCAATGTCCATAATGGTCGGCACTCTGAAATGAAAACGAGCATCCTCACTCTTCTATACCAGAATCCATTCACCGGTATGGATCACGAGGATCCCTTTACTCATTTGACCAAATTCTATGAAATTGAGGGTGCGACTGGAGCCCAGAAGCTAAAGAAGAGTCTTTGTTCAAGAGACAGTTTCCGCATTCCCTAATTAGGAAGGCAAAGGAATGGTACCTTGACCAATCAACTGCTATTATGATGGGCTGGAACATGTTAGAAGAGAAGTTTTTGGAACGATTTTTTCCTCATAATCGTTTCATGGAAGCAAACCGCCGATTGCGGTTTTCTCACAAGGTGGGAATGAGTCTCTCAACGAAGCTTGAGAGAGATTCAAGTCCATGCTTAGAAAATGCAAAGGGCACGGTTTTGATGAGCTCACGCAAGTGCATATTTTCAGAAATGGTCTTCAAATGGTTAACAAAACATTATTGGATGCTACCGCGAGTGGATCTTTAACGACTAAAAACGCTGACAAAGCCATTTCTATCATTGACAAGATGGCACTAAACGACCATCAAGGGAATCATAACCGTGGCCAATCTCAAAAGAAACCGAGAGTGCTAGAATTGGGGACAAATGATGCAATTCTCGCTCAGAAAAAATTGTTATCTCAACAAGTTGACGCAACAAATGTCAAAGCTTCCTCAACAGATTAAAGAGATGCAAGAGTTACCGAACAAGAATGTGCAAATAGCCGTTTGTGAGCTATGTAAAGGAGATCACCCCACCAGCTATTGTCCTCCTTGTCCTCTGTTTGATGAAGAAGCAAATTACATGAATAATCAAAATCAACAACAAGGTTATCAAAGGCAACAACAACCTTATCAAAATCAACAAGGATACCAACCAAGAGGAAATTATCAAAATCAACAAGGATACCGACAAAATCCTTATCAACTCGCACAACCTCAAGGTGGGAGTTCAAAGCTTGAAGACACTCTTAACCAATTCATTCAAATGTCCATGGCTAACCAAAAGACAAATGAAGCATCAATAAAAAATCTCGAAAATCATGTTGGGCAACTTGCAAAACAAATGGCCGATCAACAATTGAGGCCATCTTTTTCTACAAATACTCAAACCAACCCGAATGAGCATTGCAAAGCCATTGTTACTAGGAGTGGAAGAGAGTGGAGAAGGTGAAAAAAATGAAAAAAATGTTGATGTTAGAATTGATGAGGTTGTGGAGGAAGAAAAAGATAATGAGGTAGTAGTTGAAAAGAATGATAAGGAAGAAGTTAAAAATAAAGATGAGAAGTTAGTTGAAAAATATAACTTTGAGAAAGAAAATATAGAAGAAAAAAAGAGAAGAGTCAAAAAGGGGAAGGAGATAGTGAATCCTATTCCTATCCAAAATCTACCTTACCCTCATATGCCCACCAAGAAAGACAATGAAAGGCATTACACTCGTTTCATGGACATATTCAAACAATTGCAAATCAACATTCCATTTTTCAAAGCGCTTGAGCAAATTTCGAAATATGCTAAGTTCATGAAAGATATTCTTACAAAGAAGCGAAGATATTCGGATCCGAAAACAATTATCCTTGATGCAAGTTGTAGCACTATAATTCAAAGAACTCTACCAAAGAAAGAAGTCGATCCGGGGCGTGTTACTTTGCCGGTAACAATTGGTGATGTGTATGTTGGCAAAGGCTTAAGTGATTTGGGCTCAAGCATCAACTTAATTCCATTGTCTATTGTGAAAAGGCTTGGGAACATTAAAATGAAAGCAATTCGAATGACATTACAATTGGCCAAAAAATTTACAACTCATCCTCATGGATTGGCTCAAGATGTATTGGTTAAGGTGGATAAATTTTTCTTTCCGGTTGACTTTGTTGTGATTGATATGGAGGAAGACGAAGATGCTCCATTGATTCTTGGACGCCCTTTTATGAAGATCACTCAAATGATGATTGATGTTGACGAAGAAAGTAAGAGTTCAAAATGAAGAGGTGGGCTTTAATCTTTTTGAGGAAATGAAGCATTCCCAAGATAAACATGATAGTTTCCATATTGATGCAATGGAAGAAGCCATAATGGAAGTCTCAAAGCAAGTTCATATAGCATCTCCCTTGGAAAGAGCTCTTGATGACTCATATGAAATATTTACCATTGAGGAAGAAAGGGCACTTGAAGAGTGCTTAAAGGAACTTGAATCTTTAAAAGAGTTACAACCATGGGAAAGTGAAATGGAAGTGTTGAAGAAAGAGGTGAGTGGTGATAAATCTCAACTTGAATTGAAGGTGTTTCCCTCTAATTTGAAGTATGTGTTCCTTGATGAAGGTTGTAACAAACTTGTTATCATTAGCAACATTTTGACCGACAGAGAGGAAAATCGTTTGATTCAAGTTTTGAAGAAGAATCAACAAGCTATAGGTTGGGTTCTTTCCGATCTAAAGGGAATTAGTCCGGCATATTGCATGCACAAGATCTTAATGGAAGAGGACTTCAATGCAGTAGCTCAACCACAACGCCGTTTGAATCCTATTATGAAGGAAGTGGTGAGAAAGGAAGTTGTTAAGCTATTCGATGCCGAAATTATTTATCTGATATCCGATAGTCCGTGGGTGAGTCTCGTGCAAGTTGTGCCTAAGAAGGGAGGAATGACCATTATTAGAAATGAAAAATATGAATTGATTTCGACGAGAACTGTAACGGGTTGGAGAATGTGTATCGATTATAGGAGGCTTAATTCCGCTACTAGAAAATATCATTTTCCACTTCCGTTTATGGATCAAATGCTTGAGAGATTGTCGGGTCAAGAATTTTATTGCTTCCTAGATGGCTATTTCGGTTATAACCAAATCTCAGATGATCTGAAAGACCATGAGAAGACGGAGTTCACTTGCCCCTTTGGAATTTTTGCTTACCGGAAGATGCCTTTTGGCTTGTGCAACGCACCGGCAACTTTTCAACGGTGTGTACAAGCCATTTTTTTCGACCTTATTGAGAAAATCATGGAAGTGTTCATGAACGACTTTTCCGTGTTCGGAGCGTCTTTTGATCTATGTTTGAAAATTTTGGAGACTGTTCTTGAACGGTGTGTGAAAACAAACTTGGTGCTAAATTGGGAGAAATGCAACTTCATGGTAACAGAGGGGATTGTACTTGGCCACAAAGTCTCCTCTAAAGTCCTTGAAGTGGATCAAGCTAAAATTGAAGTGATCGAGAAGTTGCCACCTCCAAGCAATGTCAAAGGAATCCGGAGTTTTCTAGGCCATGCGGGATTTTATAGGCGGTTCATCAAAGACTTCTCCAAAGTTGCAAGACCTTTGAGTAATCTACTCAACAAAGATAAGTCTTTCTTGTTTGATGATGAATGTTTAAATGCCTTTCAAATTTTAAAAGAAAACTCATCACCGCACCCATAATCGTTGCTCCTAATTGGAATTTTAATTTTGAATTGATGTGTGATGCTAGCGATTATGCCGTTGGTGCGATGTTAGGTCAAAGGATAACCAAAATTTTTCATGCCATACATTATGCGAGTAAAGTTTTAAATGAGGCACAAGTAAATTATGCCACCACAGAAAAAGAATTACTCGCTATAGTGTATGCTTTAAATGGTTCAAAAGTTGTAGTTTACACTGACCACTCGGCCATTAAATATCTACTTACTAAGCCAGATTCAAAGCAAAGGCTAATCCGGTTGATCCTTTTGTTACAAGAGTCTGATTTGGAAATCCGTGACAAGAAGTGGTCTGAAAACTTGGTAGCGGATCATTTATCCCGTTTGGTCAATGTAGAGGTAACACACCGAGAAAATGAGGTCCGAGAAGAGTTTCCAGATGAAAAATTGTTTCGAGTACAAGTTAGACCTTGGTTCGCAGATTTTGCTAACCACAAAGCAACCAGATTTTTACCGGAGGATCTAACTTGGAACCAAAAAAGTAAATTCTTATCGGATGCTAACTTTTATGTTTGGGATGAGCCATATCTGTTTAAGTTAGGAGGTGATAATTTGTTGAGAAGGTGTGTCACTCTTGACAAAGCTAAAAGTATCCTTTGGCATTGTCACAACTCGCCATATGGAGGGCATTACAATGGTTTAAGAATGGCAACAAAAGTCCTCAAATCAGGCTTTTATTGGCCAACATTATTTAAAGATGCAAACCTTCATGCGAAAAGTTGTGACATATGCCAAAGAAGTGGCGGGATTGGAAAAAGAAATGAAATTCCCTTGCAAACTATTTTGGAAGTAGAGGTTTTCGATTGTTGGGGTATTGATTTTGTTGGACCATTCCCCCATTTTTTCAAATGAGTATATTTTGGTTGCGGTTGACTATGTTTCCAAGTGGGTGGAAGCAATTGCGACACCGAGGGCCGATGGCAAAACGGTGATAAACTTTTTTAAGAAAAACATATTCTCCTGTTTTGGCACCCTTCGTGTGTTGATTAGTGATGGAGGATCGCACTTTTTCAATGCACCGCTCGAAAAGGTCTTAGAGCATTACGGTGTAAAGCATAAGGTTGTAACTCTTTACCACCCGTAAACCAATGGTCAGGCCGAAGTGTCAAATAGAGAAGTAAAAAGGATTTTAGAAAAGACCGTGTCAAGCTCTCGGAAGGATTGGTCGCAAAAGTTGGATGAGGCTTTGTGGGCATATCGCACCGCTTACAAAGCTCTAATAGGTTTAACTCCTTTTCAAATGGTTTATGGCAAGACATGTCATTTACCAGTTGAATTGGAGCACAAAGCTCTTTGGGCATTGAAACTATTAAATTTTGATCCGAACTTGGCCGGCGAAAAAAGGAAGGTTCAATTACACGAATTGGAAGAAATGAGGAATAATGCGTACCATTCGAGCAAGCTCTATAAAGAAAAGGTTAAAAGATATCATGACAAGAAGGTTTCTCAGAAAGAATTTCAGGTCAGTCAGATGGTTCTTCTATTCAATTCCCGTTTGAATAAGGATGTCAAGCACTATGGTGCTATTGTTATAGAGGACTTGCAAAAGAAGGAAAGTTGGACTGTGAATGGCCAACGGCTGAAAATCTATCTCGGAGGAGAAATTAATCGAGAAAATTGCACAGTGTTTATGGATGATCATTGAGATCATCTTGGATCGACGAGCTCAAACGACGTTAAACAAAGCGCTAGTTGGGAGGCACCCCAACATTGTAAGTATTTCTATTTTTCCTACTGTTTTAGTGTACTAAGTTGTTTAGAATTGGCATGTAATGAGGTAGCAGCTTGCAGAAAAAAATTTCAAAGTTCTGTCTTGTTCGCTGGCTAGATCGCTTTGCGAACCTGGAGTGAGTGTTCGCTGGCCAGTTCACATTGCGAACTTAGCGAGACAGACACAATTTTGTCTGCTGCCACCTCATAAAAAAAAGGGGTTTTATAATGTGTGGGCCAGAAACTTGGGCCCATGACCCACTTATTCTGATTTTGAGAGATAGCCCTACACTCCCTTTGTCACTCTCACATTCTCACTCTCTCACAAACACTCACACAACTTTGAACTATCTCACGTGCTCTCTATTTCCTACTTCTCTCACGAATTTTTCCAAGTTCTCAACAAGTCCAGGTTTGATTCTTTTTCTCTCTGTTAATTTTTTATTAGAACATTTGGTTAGGTTAGGTTAGGATAACATTAGAGACCAATTGATTCTAGGTTTAAATGTGTAAAATGCACCTCTGTTTTTAAGGTTTGTTTGTTGTTGCATGTTGAATTTTTATGCAAACTTTTAGAATAGAGGTTGTATTGTGGAAGAAAAACCATTTTGTTTACATTGGCTGAAGCTGTTAATTTTGAAAAGAATCGCAGGTTCGCCACTAGTTCGCTTTGCGAACCTGGGGCGAACATTCACCAGAACTTCGCTTTGCGAATCTGGGGCGAATGTTCGCCAGGACTTCGCTTTGCGAACTTTTGGGCGAACATACTAGATTTCTAAAATAAAATTTATTGTTTCTATTTGGGATTCTGATCTACTTCTTTGTTCCTTATCTAATGAAGTGTTTTGCTGGCGGGTTGCTGTTTGTCTGATGGTTTTTGCAGATGGCTCCCAAAATTATTCCATCGAAAAAGAGAAAGACCAGAAGCACTGCACGACCGGTTCCAATTCAGTTCGACAATGTACATTTCTGAGGGGAAAAACAGGCTGCAAGGTACTTAACACTAGAGAGAAGGACCATCCTGTCTGAGAAAAATTTAATTTGAATCCACAAGGAAGCTACCAGGCGGTAGCTGGACTCCTTAAAAGAAAAAAGTGGGGGTGGCTGATTACACCTGTGGATAGCTATAACGTGGAGATGATCAGGGAATTTTATGCAAATGCCCTCCTGGATGATGGGGAGGAATTTGGGTGGAAGACCATGGTTTTGGGAAAAGATGTGATGTTTGATCGAGAGACTATTAACACAGTTCTTGGGAACCCACTTCCGTTGAGAGAAAATGAGATAGATACTTACCACAAAACCTTGAGACTAGTTTGAGACACAGACAAAATCACTCGTGACCTTTTGTGTGATGGTAAAACAGTTGAGTTGAACCCATCTGGGGTTCCACGCACATACCATTGTGAGGACATGCATCCTTTGGCCCAGTTGATCTTACTATTGGTTCTTACAAACATTAAGCCAAAGTTGCATTCCTCGACCATTATCATACCCTTACCCATTTGGTCCACAGCATCATGTTGAATGTCCAAATAGATGTGGCCAGGATTATTGCTGATGAGATGAAGGCTATTGTGGAAAGTGGCCTTGGTTCAGCTTCGCGGAAGAACTGTCCTCTTGCCTTTCATTGTCTTATCATGGCCCTTTGTGTGCATGCGAGGGTTATGTCCCCACACGCCGTCAGGTAACCATCCCGGCCGCTATTGATGATCGATATATGGACAAATTTTGTAAACCAAAGGGGTTGCGAGGTGAGTCTTCAGGTGCAGGTACTGATGTCGGCACAGGTGCTGGTGATGGGTCGAGTGGTTCTGGTTCTCAAGGATATTACCCGTATCAGCAAGAGATATGCCAGTACAATTAGGACTGGATGGCGGCTTCTCAGCGCGCCATGATGGATTTACATGATTCTATGCAGGTATTACAACTGCAGATTCGTGAGCCCTCTGTGGATCACTCTATGATGACTAGGGAGCAATTCCTAGCTCATGCTGGTTGGCCTGAGGCCAGGCCAATTTTTGGAGGGGGAGCAGAGGCAGCTGGTGAGCCTGAGGAGGATGCTGATGCGGAGGATGATGAGGAGGAGGTGGTTGAGGTATCTGGATCTGAGTCTGGTTCTGAGGAGGAGGAGATTGAGGTTTCCGGTTCTGAGTCCGAAGAGGACTAATTTTGATGTTGTCATTTTGTGCTTCTTTTGATCTTCAAAGTGAAGTTTTCTTGTTATGTTTTATGTATCAGTTTTTATTATTGTACTTTATCCACTATGTGGATTATTTTGGGATTTTGATGTACTTTGTACCCTTATGAGGTACTGATGACTTTTGTTGGTGTTTTCACACCATAACACTATTATGCTATTATTATTAGTATTTTGTTTTTCAGTTAAATTTGTTCAGTTTTCATTTTTATTTTAGTTTTTTATTTATTTCGTTGTGTTATGTTGGTATGCTTGTGGGAATTTAATGTTTCCAATTTTGGGTGTGGTTTTGAAAGAAACTTCTAGGTTGGTGATTGCTGTTCATCAAAGAAGATTCTTCCAGGTTTGGATGGCAATGATAGTGTTTTAAGCATTTAATTGTTGGCAAGGTACATGGTTACCTATTTATAGGATTTAGAATGTGTTAGAACTTCTTGTCTTTGTGCAAATGAAATTTTGTTTCTTGTTACAACTATATTGATTGCTTATGTCACTTAGGTCCAAAAAACCAAAATGGTGAGAAACCTCCATGGTCTACTAAATGCATAGGATTGCTGATGAATTTTGTTTTATACTTTTAATTCGTGCTTTATCTTGTGATTTGTATCATTTTGCGGAAGCATTAGAAATGATCAAGGTATTTGTTGATATTGAGCACAACCATTTCCAAACAGTGATTTACCTGTGAGTAGTGAGTATTCGTTAACCCTTTGAGCCTAAACAGTTTAGATCTCGTTTTAGTGATGAACTTTGTGTTGTACATAATTTGAAAATCAAGTTCATCATTGAATTTTTTAGAGTTTCTAAAAAAATTTCTTCTTGAACCTTGGAACTTTGTTTTTATTGATTTCATTGCCTTAAAAAGCAAGAAGCATTCACTTAAGGTTTAGTTGAAAATAAGTTGGGGAGAATGAAAAAGAAGATTGGTAAATTGCTCAAACTTTTGAAAAATTTCAAGCAAGCATGAAAAGAAAAAGAAAAAGAAAAAGTGAATATGAATGTCAAAAACATAGAAAAAGAATGCTTGGTTGAAAGAGAAAAATAGAGACCAATAATTGTGCATAAGGAAGTTTGAGAAGGTTTGTGATAAAGGAATGAACATGGTGAATGAAGTTGAGATGTGTGTGATTACCTGTATAATGAATGTTCTTTTGCATCGGAAATTTCGATTCAATGGCCTTAAGAAATGTCCCTGTATTGTTAACCCGACCAAGCTACAACCTTAAAAGCTCTTAGTGATCTTTTTGCTTCCATGATTTCTTTATTGATCGTTTAGATATTGTATGAATTGCTTTGTATTTGCATCATTTGTCAGATGAGC
Organism: Lathyrus tuberosus; assembly: GCA_022829125.1. Classification (NCBI taxonomy): domain Eukaryota; kingdom Viridiplantae; phylum Streptophyta; class Magnoliopsida; order Fabales; family Fabaceae; genus Lathyrus; species Lathyrus tuberosus. Next base: position 4,241,766 of record JALAZF010000452.1, read on the forward strand.
GAAATTGCCCCGCGTTTGTAAGCGTGTTTTTCCTTCAATTCTTTTTAGAAGAGGAGTGTTAGAGTGATATGAGCATGATAGTTTAGTTGTTACTTGAAACATTGTCTGATATTTGTTTAAGAATCAAGTTCTTTTGCATTGTTCGTTTCTAGGAATGTGTAATTGTTGCTTGTTTGCAATTGTTGTTTATTTGAGCCGTTTATCTTTTCTTGGTTGAGTTAAATGCTTGAGCAAATCCTCTTGTCTCCAATGAGAGTCATACTTTGCTTGAAGACAAACAAAGAGTTAGTTGGGGGAGACTTTGTTAGATGTCAAACATGCTATATATTTCTTATTAATACTTGACATTTTTTAACTCTTTTATGTTTAATTGTGGATTTTATTCTTGAATTGTTGTTATTCTTCAAACATTGTGAAAATACCTTTGGTGCTTGTAATATGTGTGTTATTGTGCAAGAAAAGACACTAATTTATCAAAGAAGTAAGACACAAAGAAAGGATCCAAGTTGCCAAAGAAAGGAAGAAAACATCAGCAAGTTTGCTTTGCGAACTTGCCAACAAATGTTCGCTTTACGAACATCTGGCGAAGCTCCAGCGAATGGTCCCAGACTTTGGGCAGTAAGAAAAGGGACTAAAGTTCGCTTTGTGAACTTCCCAGGGAATGTTAGCTGATTCACCGCTTTGCGAAGACCTGGCGAAGAACACATTGGAGGAGGCAGTAACTAAAGGGGCTAAGTTCGCTTTGCGAACTTATAGGCGAATAGTTCGCTTTGCGAATAAAAGTTCGCATTGCGAACTTATGCAGAACTTCTGAGGCGGTTTAACTTATCAGAGGCACCTCAGGTGCCAATTTAGTAGTTCGTAGTGCGAACTGGGCTGATTTCAAGTGTACTATAAAAGCACTTTATGTAATTTCTTAGGATCATAACCTCATTTTATCAAACCAAAACCTATTTTTCTGATATTTCTTCATCTAAGAGAGATCTTTCACATTGAGAAGCTGGATTTGTATCCGATCTCGATTATTCGACGCTGATGCTTTTTCATCTCCTCACGAAACTTGTGAAATAAGCTACCATGAATATGTGTAGCTAAACACATCTTGTGTCAAGATTAGTGGTAGGTAATCCTTCATTTTGTATGTATTGGTCTTGATTGTAATGTGTGAACTTTGTTGATGATAAATATAGATGAAAAACTTTGTTTGTATGGTTTATATTTTGTTGTAGTTCATGATTGAGAAATATGTTCAAATATTGTTTGTATGGTTTATAGATTGAAAAACTTTGTTGATGATAATAATATGAAAAATTAAGTTATATTTTAAGAACAACTTACATTAATCAATGTTTTAAAGCTTTCTGCAACCCAATATCCATATCTCGTTCTTTAACAGTTAAAATTTGGTTCAATACCTCTAGTTCTTCAATTAACACTTCCTTCTCTACTAGTTTATAATGCAAAGCATCAAATTTGTTGAGAAATTATAATTTATCATCACCATGATGATAATTATGATGATGAAGAATCTAAATTTCTCACACATTTGATACTTTGTAGAATAAAATAGTAGAAGGAAGCATTAAATGAAGAATGAGAAGAATTGAACCAAATTTTAATTGTTAAAGAGTGAGATATGGGTAATGAGTTGCAAAAAGCTTGAAAAAATATTGATAAGTGTAAGGTATTATTCAAATATAACTTAAGTTTTTTTCAAATTATTATTTTCTAAATCAAATTGAAAGGTTACATGTTTATTGAGCAGTTGGTGAAACAAACAATTTTAAAGTGCCAAAATATTGTCGTTAGGGAATCAAATCCATGATCATTTCACCTTTCACCGCGGTTGGAATTTGCAACCGTGATAAAATGTTGTGTGATATATTATTTTTACCACGACGATTATCCTGAGGTGGAAAAGAGAGCACTTTCTATTACACCCGTCATTATCATGGACCTCCAACCATGATAAAATCCTTCTCCCAGCCGTGTTAAAAAGTTGTTTTTGTAGTTGTGTGGCCAATTTAAAAGTTTCTGATTTGCTGGTTAACAATGGTAAGAAGTAAAACACTTACATGATTCACACTTTTGTTGGAGGAGGAGAAGTGACGAAAGTTCTTTAGATTCCCGTGTTTGAAGTTGTGCATATTGACAAACTCGTGTATGAAAGTTTAAAAATAACGACATGTTTTCAGTCTGTAGTGTCTAGCGTTACTACACAGAAGAGACTATTAATACAAACCATCTAAAGGTTTGTGAGAAATGGTAGCTTATTTGGAAAATAAAACTCCTCCAAAGATAAAATAGTTTATTTGGCGATTGTGTAAGAATTGTGTGCTAACAAGAAGACGTTTGATATATAAAGACTTTCAATGTCCAACTCATTATGGTGTATATGGTGGAAGAATTAAAGATGGCAAACATATTTTCTTGCACTATCCAAAGAGTATTGATTGTTGTGAGCAAGTGAGACTATGATCTATCATGTAATAGAATTCAAGTCATAATACCATTTTTTGCAACAAAAGTTTTTTCTCTTTTAGAGGGAAATAAATCAAGACTAACATGCATTGTTCTCAGCTATATCGTGGAAAATTTGAAAGTGTACGAACAATCAGATTTGGAAGCACATAAAATATTCAATAACATCAATTTGTGATAGTGTCTGTTACCTATTACCGGAATGAATAAATTCGCAACAACTCTAACTGACCAATACCAATCAAACTGAAAGGCCTACGCATATCACTTGGATAAAACCTTCAGTTGAATAAATCAAATGCAGTGTAGACGCACCACTCTTAACTACTCATAACAAGGTACAAATAAGTGCTTGTGTCTAAGATAAGGGATGACAATTCAAGGTAACTTGAACAAGTTGTTTTCTCTTGCTTCTTCCGTTTCAAAATGACTATCGTTTAAAGTTTTTGCACACAGATTAAAGAAAGTAATAATATTGTCATAAAATATTACACTTTTACTAAATTAGTCGTATTAATGTGTTGGAAATAGTATATAGAATAATAATTATATGACATAATTAGCCTTTTATAAGCCATCAAATGAATACATAAATTCAATTTTAATGGAGTGCACATTGAGGTAGATTATATAAATGTAGCAGATAGTGTTAATAGTCAACAACCGAATTCTTTGAATTTCAGTATTATTATTAATAAGGATAAACATTTATTATTATTTTTTTTATGAACTCTCACGTAAAATTCATTAAGAAACAAACTATAAAAATGTTCATGGTTTGACATACACGACTTTATCTCTAACTAGTTTTCATAGCTTTATTGATATACCAAGTGTATTCAACAGGATATCATTAATGTTATGAATTAAATTTTTTTTTGGTCAAACTAACTTCACTATTCGGTATAAATTATACAGTTTTAGCTACCTTAATTATCAACTATATGCACTTTTTAGTCAAGAACTATGCTACTCTTTACCAACCCCATAATGTAATTTTGTTTTGTTGGACTTAAAATCATATTCCAATCATACTACAAGAATAAAAACATTATTTAGTCTACAATTTAGGGCGAAAATGCAAATGAGGAAAGCAATGGAAACACGAGGTCGCACATTCGGTTTAGTGCTTGAGTCAAACCTCGTAGAATATGAAAGCTGTGAAATAAAACATGCTTCATAGTTCTGACAACTTTTTACAATGTGTCTACACTTATAGACTACAGTGACTTTAATTAATTAAATTCTGTATTTGCCATTCTTTAATCAGATCAAATGACACCCACAAAGCAAAGTATGGGAGACTTGACAGCTAAGAATCACGTCAGAAAATTAGTTCGAGTTTCCAAAATTAATTAAAATTTTCATATTTTATAATTCTTACTAATGTGCACTTTATAGGCATAAGCTAGTAAAAGCATACGTTTGAAATTATGGATCAGGATCAGCAACAAGCCATTGTTCTTTCCAATCATTAATATAATTAATTTTATGTGTTAGCACTTTAGTACATACTTATAACCATGTGATATCATGTTCATTTATAGGGATTGGAATCAATTGATAAAGAGAATTCAGCTTCTGTAACCATGTGTAACTTTTTATTTATTTGGTGAATACATATGTAAACTTGTCAGCTTTCTTTATCTTTTGTTGCTCTTCTTTGTAACATAATAGTAAAGTGTGACTGTGAAGGGTATTAGAGATTCTCTTTCTATGCGAATTCAGTTATGTCTCGTTTATATTACTAGAAATGAAGAAGATGAACATGGTGGTTCATCTTGTGAAACAGAATGTAACAGAATTCTATTACAGTTGCAGAAGAAAAGAGAGAGAAGAATTTTGGATAAGCTATTAACATTCACTAATCAATTAAGCTATTACACTTGGCAGATATTTATACATACATTATCTACTAATAACAAGAGTATCGGGCTTAATATGACTATACACTAGATGTATCTTTAATACCCCCCTTAAACTCATGGTAAGCTTGTCAGAGGAGATGCCCTTGAGTTTGTCCCGCATTTCTTGAAAAGCCGTTGTGCCAAGAGGCTTTGTTAATGTGTCAGCTAGTTGAACTGCAGCAGGAACATGACGAATACACAATTGTTTTGCCATCACCCTTTCACGAACAAAATGGATGTCAAGTTCAATATGCTTGGTGCGGGCGTGACGGACCGGATTGGGGGATAGCAGCACTGCACTTAAGTTATCACACAGTAGAACAGGTGTATGATACCTGATTTGAAGTTCAGATAACAATGACTCAAGCCATAATAGTTCAGAGGTGGTATGGGCCAGCGCACGATATTCTACTTCTGTGCTGGACCGAGCATCTAAGGCTTGCTTTTTAGAACTCCAGGAGATGAGATTGGGACCAAAAAATATACACGAACCAGAAGTCGAACGTTTGTCATCGGGATCACTAGCCCAGTCAGAATCACTAAAGGCATGAAGAGAGAACGTGGGAGATGTAGCTGATGGAGAAAGATGCAATCCATGTGTGACAGTTCCACTGAGATATCGAAGGATCCTACGAACAACCGACCAATGTGTTTCCAATGGTTCAGACATAAATTGACAGGCCTTGTTAACAATAAATGAGATATCAGGCCTTGTTAATGCGACATATTGCAAGGCACCAACAATTGACCTGTAAATGGTGGGATCAGTTAACTTATTAGAGCCATGCTTGCTGAGTTTACTAGTACTGAGCATAGGAGTGGGAACACCATTAACACCAGTCATATTAGCTCTGGAAAGAAGATCTCTAATGTATTTTGACTGAGTGAGAAGCATTGAGCCATCTTGTTGAAACTTGACTTCAATACCAAGGAAGTAGCTTGGTCTGCTCAACCTCTTTAAGGCAAAAGCAGTGTGTAATTTGGTGATTAAAGTATGAATGAGAGAAGAACTAGAACCAGTAATAAGATGTCATCAACATAAACCAAAGCATAGAGCAAAATACCTTGATGGCAATACAAAAACAGTGAGCTATCACATTTGGAAGTTGTGAAACCAAAGTGTAACAGGGTTTGGGCAAGTTTTTCATACCTGGCTCGTGGAGCCTGTTTAAGACCATAAATTGCCTTGTGAAGTTTACAAACCAAGGTTTTGTCAGTGGTCACAAATCCTGGTGGTTGAGACATGTAGACTTCATCAGACAAAATGCCATTAAGAAAGGCATTATTGACATTAATTTGTTGAATGTCCCATTTGTGAGTTAAAGCCAAAGTAAGAATCACCCTTATAGTTGTATGTTTGACAACAGTGTAATCAAACCCATGTTCTTGATGATAACCCTTAGCCACCAGCCTAGATTTATATTTGTTGATAGAGCCATCAGGGTTTTGTTTAATTTTGAAAACCCATTGACACCCTACAGTTTTCCTATCAGGTGGTAAAGTGGTTAGAGTCCAAGTATGATTGGCTAGTAAAGTATCATATTCAGCCTGCATAGCCTTAGTCCAAGCAGGATGAGACAAAGCTTGTTTAACTGTTGAGGGTTCAGTTTATGTATGAGCAAGCAAGGCCTAAGGCCTGGATCTGCCAGTCTTGGCTCTGGTCATCATGGGATGAGCATTAACTAAGAGCTGAGATAGAGATGGCTGACACATAATAGAAGGAGAATTAGAGGACTCAGAGATGGGTAGAGATGAACTGGTTTCTGTTTGACCAGACCATATACCAGTTGGATAATTTATATGAGTTGCATTGGGCATGGCCTCAGAAGTAGATGTATTTGTGTTGATAGTTGGTAAAGATGATGCTGAAGTATCCTCTGAATAATGAGTAGCACCAACCTCTGAGCCAGAATCAGTGTCCTTAGAAACTATACATTGTTGAGTATTATCTTCTGGATATTTGCAAGACACTGCTATAGGATTGGACTGTGTTGTGACTCTGAGCATATTAGTAGTCCTTAAAGCTGTTGTGGGAGTATTAGGAGTAGCCTGTGTAGTAGGAGTGGCATATGTAGCTAGTTCTGTCATAGGAGCAGGATTAGCATCAGATATATGTTGACTGACTGTTGCAGGCACAAGAGGCTCAGAGATAACTTGAGGAGAAGGAATTATTGTGGGGCTTGTACTCTCTTGAGCAGTTGTAACATTAGTGAGTTGATGTGTCGAGTTAGGCCCTAGAAGTCTAGTACTAGGTGTGTGGTGGGGCACATTTGTGTCAGTAGCTATATTAAAAGACCCAGTAGGACAAGCCATGAGTGTGTGGGTTGAGCTAGGATGAGAACTGCTGCTGGAAGGAAATAACTGAGGATAAGGAAAGTGATGTTCATTGAATGAAACATCTTTAGAGATGTAGATTTTCCCAGAGGCACTTAAACATTTGAATCCTTTGTGTTGAGGGGAGACACCAAGGTACACACACTCTTGACTTCTAAGTTAAAGTTTGTGTTGATTGTAAGGCCTAACCAAGGGATAACCGACACATCCAAAAACTCTGATGGACTTGTAATCAGGATGTTTACCATATAGGGCATGGAAAGGTGAGTGATGTGTGGTCAGTGGAGCAGTTGGCAACCTGTTCATCAAGTAAATAGAGGTAGAGAAACTATGGTTCCAGTAAGTTAGAGGCATAGATGAATGTGCTAATAATGTCAGGCCCATCTCAACAATGGTTCTATGTTTTCTTTCAACTGAACCATTTTGATGTGATGTATGAGGGCAAGTCAGTCTATGTTGAATGCCAAGGTCACCAAGAATTTAGGGAAAGGTTTATATTCACCACCATAATCAGATTGAACTAATTTAACAGTGAGTTTAAATTGTGTTTGAACAAATTTGAGAAATAATTTGAAAGCCCCTAGTGTCTCAAATTTTTGTTTAAGAAAATAGAGCAACATATATCTAGTATGTGCATATACAAAGGCAATATAATATCTGAACCCAGAGCTTGAGGGTGATGGGGAAGGACCCCAAAGATCAGTATAGATGACATCAAAAGGTTTATTATACACATTATGAGTTAAAGGAGCATGTAGCCTATGAGCTTTACCAAGATTGCAAGATTTACAAAAAGAACTATGTGTATTGGAACTAGAGATATTACAAACTTTGAGTATATGCTTAATAGCAGAAAAATTGGCATGACCTAATCTATGATGCTATAGCATACTATCATTACATTTATTTGTGCTATGAATATCAATTTGAACATTAGACCTAGATTGACAAGCATTGTAACTTTGAATTTTCTTGTGCTTATTCAAACTTAAATGCAATTGAGATTACCTGGAAGACTCCAAAGGCAGAAGAGGAAAGCAGTAGAGGCCACTAGCATCTAGGACTCCTTCAACAAGGACTTGTTTAGAAGCCTGAGATTTAATGTAACACTTTTTAGATAGAAATTCAAAACTGGCATTATTATCATGTGCAAATTTAGAGACAGATAACAAATTTCTAGTAATATCAGGCACATGTAAAATATTATTAAGAGTCAGTTTACAACTAGACACAAGAGGTGAAGCAAAGTGAGTGGAACCTATGGATTTGATGGTGAGTGTGTGACCATTGCCTACATAAACCTTGTTAGGTCCTGTATATGCTCTAGAGTTTTGTAAAAGGAAATCATATGGAGTAAGGTGACGAGAAGCACCTGAATCAACAAACCAAGCTTGGGAATCTAATTCTGTAGGAAGAGAATATTCATTAATTCTGTAGGAAGAGAATATTCATGGGAGGTTCCATGAGATGTGGAGGCCATCATAGCAATAGTTTGGGCATTTTGTGTATCACCTGCAGACTTGCCTTGATTTCCACCAGAGGCATTATCTTGTTTGTCTTGGGGAGGATCAGCAGTGGGTGGCATGAAATTCTCATCAAATCTATGCCAACAGGAAGAAACTGCATGACCATATTTGCCACACAGTTGATAGGTGGGTCTGTTCCCAGTGGAAGACTTGGTTTTACCTCTGCCACAACCTCTATTGTACCTGTTACCTCTGTCATTGTTCCCTGAGTAACCACCTCTAGAGCTAGGATTGGCATGGTTTGTGTGAGCTAAATTGGCAGCAACAGTAGAGTTTGATAAGTCCTGACGAAATTTCTCCAACTGAGCTTCTTGAACATATAGAAGTGCTTCATCATCACACAGAGATGGTGAAACAGGTGTGGCATACATTTGCATCACAAATGGATTGTATTCCTCTGGAAGAACATCCAAGATAGCATTGATTTGATCTTGCTCGGTGATTGAGTCACCAACATCTAACAAGGAGTTTGCTATAGCCTTAATGCGAAGAACAAATTCTGTAATTGTACTATTCCCTTTCTTGGTGGATTTCAGTTCTACTCTAAGTTGGTGAACCCTAGCCTTCATCTGTGCTGTGAAGTATTAGTGAATCTTATCCCAAACTTCATACGTATGTTTACACGCAAGCATACATGAGGTAAAATGGATTCAGAGATGGTGGAAAACAACCAGATAAACACTGCTTGATCTTGAACTAACCAAGCTTCATACTCATCAGAAATCGTACCTGTGATGCGATCCTGAGTCGAATTGTATTTCTGCAGAATCTGAGGATTGACGACAATGCGATGCATTTTCTGTGTCAAGATAACTCCTTCAACTTGTTGATTCCACAAAAGATAGTTGTTTTCTTGCAGCTTGATGGAGAGTTTTGGTCCAGACCAATTGTTTGATTTCCCGGAACCGAAGCCTATGGCACAATCTTGAGACGGCAGTGAATCTTTGATTCCTGACTCTTGATTTTCACCGGAATCCATGGTTGAACTTTGAAGAAATTTGCAGAGAATTCAGCTAATGCATCTAACAAAACACACCAGTGCAAGCAAACATAGAGAACTTAATCGAAATGGAATTGCGAAGAACGGAAGCGGAGAGGATCGTTTCCAGCGATTGATACCATACTAAAAATGAAGAAGATGAACATGGTGGTTCATCTTGTGAAACAGAATGTAATAGAATTCTGTTACAGTTGCAGAAGAAAAGAGAGAGAAGGATTTTGGATAAGCTATTAACATTCACTAATCAATTAAGCTATTACACTTGGCAGATATTTATACATACATTATCTACTAATAACAATAGTATTGGGCTTAATATGACTATACACTAGATGTATCTTTAATATATATAAATAAAGATGTGTCATATCTTGGTTTTTTTTAATTTTTTTTTATATGAAGAGTACTTTGGCGAGAAAGCTTAAAATATATGTTGTAACAACAAGTGTTCTAATAATTACATGAAACAAGTGTTCCAATAATACATGGCATTTTGCAAGTGAGTAAAGAGTTGTAATATTTAGTAAAAAATTATAGCGTTTGGTAAAAGAGTAGTTGGAAGTGTTGAGAATCAAGTGTGAAGTGGAAGTCTCACATTAATTAGAAAAATGAAAGAATCCATACACTTATCACCTTAAGATTTTGGATGAGTATGTAGTGTCTCTCTCACAATGTGTGCTACTCATAAAGAAAAATCCCAATATAAATGCTCTCCCAGGTTGACCCCAAAGAATTGATGACCCAACAGTGATATCAGAGTTTGGTTCGAGTGAAGGACCAACTCACTTGTATAGAAAGTCCTACCCACATTGTGATAGGTGGGAGGCATGTCCCATTAAAAAAATGTCAATGACAGTACAAGTGTATGTGGATGAAAGAACTTTCACTTGAGAACGAGCATTGTGGATAGAATCACACTTGAGGGGGAGTGTTGAGAAAAATAAGTGTGGGTTGGAAGTGTCGAGAAACAAGTGTGAGATGGAAGTTCAACATTGATTAGAAAAGTGGAGATTGATCCCTTTATATATGAGAGAATCCATACACCAATCACCTTAATGTTTTGGGTGAATATGTGTCTCTTTCACTTAGTGTGTTGCTCATAAAGAAATTTTCCATGTAAAATGCTCCCTTATGGTGAACCCAAAAATTGATGATCTAAAAATGGTATTAAAGCGTGGTTCAAATGAAGAGTCGACTCACTTGTATCAAAAGCCATCCCACATGGTGGTGGATAGGAGGCATGTCCCGTTCAAAAGGTGTCAACGACAAAACAAGTGTATGTAGATGAAAGAGATTATGCTTGAGGGATATCATTGTTGATAGACTCACACTTGAGGGGGAGTGCTGGGAAACAAGTGTGAGGAAGTCTCACTTTGATTAGAAAAGTGGAGATTGAACACTATATAAGTGAGAGAAGTCACACACCTACCTCCTTAATGTTTTTGATGAGTATTGATAAGTGGTTTTCGCATCAGTTTTATTAGATCTTTTAATTCGTTATTTTCTCATTTTTTTTGTTTGATTTACTTTCGTTTATCATGTTTTACACTTGGTTGTATGTTTTTTATGGTTTTCAGGTTTAAGCAAGTATTTGGGGAGAAAGAGGAGCCAAAACGAGCAAAACGCGAGAAAAAGGAAAATGTTGGAATTTCTCAATACAAAAACCAAAGGGATGCTACGGGCAGTTATAGCACCTGCTACAGGATGTAGCAGCCAACCATAACTCCCCCTCTCTTTGAAGCACCTAGTACAATTTCAAGGGGCCTGCTACAACCACCTGTAGCCGCTGCTACGGGTCGTAGCAGACATGGTGTAATTGTTACTATTTTGGGATTACTACTATTTTGAGATTTTTTCATGTTTAATTCTGAATATTTCCTGATGTAATTGTCATTGATCAGTGAGATTTAGTCCACTATTAGAATTTCTATAAAACTCATAGTTTGTCTTGAATTTAAGAAATATAGTTTTTGTTTTATTTTCACGTATTTTACTTTTCCAAGCACTACACTCAAGTCTCCATTGGAGCACTAGATCAAGTTTAATTTAAAGTAATTTCTTGTTAGTCATGTTTGATTTATCACTTTCATTACAATTTTTATACTATTTCAGTTGTTTAGAATGATTTTGATATCGAATATTACTATGATTCTACTATTCCTCACCACGAGTGAGTAGTCCACTAAGGACTAAGGGTTATGAGGCTTATCTCATGACTATTCGTATGATCCTTCACAATTCGATTGTGAGAGTTTTTGTTCGCGTTTATTTTGATACCTGAATTGTGTCATTCCAATCCATGTACGAAAGTAAAGAGTTCTCAGGTATCGATCGTACTCTAAAAGGATATGTATCGGTACCTAAGTGCAGGTTTTTAAACAATCAAGTCCAACACAACGAAATTGCTTGGATGAGATTGAGAAGTATCCCAATTTTTATAGTTGAGAAAAAATTAAAAGAATCTTTGACGAATAATCTGGTCGTACAAAAGCAGACAAATTATTCGTCATCGATAGGACAACACGCTGGCGAAAGTAGGTGTTATCCACATTTATCTATTTTCTATAAATCGTGTCAGGACTCTCGTAATATAAGTGAATTGGATCATACAGATATGTCAGAGTAAGAATTGTGACCCTAAGTTCTGTTAGTTTCATCATAATTTAAGTGATTTTTATTTAAGTTGTTTTTTTAAAGTGGTTTTTAAATTAATTGTTTTACAAAACCTCAATTTTGGCCTCTCTAGATATACATTGATATAACGAATTCTGGTGTTCAATCCATTGGCTCTTTATGGTTTGATAATCTTTTAATACTTCGAACAGTCGTGCACTTGCGGCGTGTAAAGTTTTTAACGCTATTGTCGGGGAACAATTTTGCTTGATATTGAATTATTATTTAGTCATTGTATAAATTAGAGGTTTATTTTTTCTTTTTATTTGGATGTAGTTCTTGTTGCCCTTGTATGAAAAGAATCGTTCTGCTGAGAACTTAGTCGCACCTGTGAACAAATCGAGCATTTCTTACGTGAGAGACGCCAAATTCTAAGAAAATAAGAGATGGCTGATCAAGTAATTAACACTAATCCTTTTAAAGATTATGTGATTCCTACCGAAGAGGAAACTCATTGCAGTATTGTGCACCTGCAGATTGCGAAAAATAATTTTGAACTCAACGAGTCTTTGATAACTATGGTGCAACAAAACTATTTTTCTGGGTTGCTCTCTAAGAACCCAAACCTGCATTTATCTATCTTTGTTAACAATTTTGGTACTGTAAAGGCTAATTATGTTCACCAAAATGCCATCCGCCTCAATTTATTCATTTTCTCTTTGAGGGATTGTGCACGGGCCTGCCTTCAATCCTTGCCCGTCAATTCGATAACTTCCTGAACTCAGTTGAAATTGGCCTTCCTTGCGTGGTATTTTTCATCAAGCAAAAAGGACCAATTTAGGAATGAGATTAATAATTTTAGGAAGAAAGAGGGGGAATCTTTGTTTGATGCATGAGAGCGTTATAAGGAGTTGTTGAGATTGTGCCCATTCAACGAGATTGAAAAGTGGATGATTATTCATACTTTTTATAATGGTCTCATTTACTCCACAAGGATTACCTTAGATGCGGCTTCTGACAGAGCCCCTATGAATAGTCCTCAAGATGTAGCGTATAACTTAATAGAAGAGATGGCTTAGAACCACCACTCATGGGAGCGCATGTGATAAGTCATCACTAAATCTTCCCCTAAGACCGGTGGGCTTTATGAGGTAAATGTGTTTGACCATATGAATGCAAAGGTGGATGCACTCTACTAGAAAACTTACAGTTTGAGCATCACACCTCCCACACATGTACCACCTACCCCTGTTGTTTCTGTTGCCCCCGTCACTCTCTACTATGAGATATGCGGAAAAATGGGCACACTGATAAATATTGTCAAATAATTCTCTTATAGGAACAACCACCCTCGGCAAGCTATGGTACCACCAGGTTTCCAAAAAGCTATGCCAACTGACCCTAAGAAGTCTAACTTAGAACTTTTGATGGAAAATTCGTGATGACGTAAACTTGTCAAAATAATTTAGAAATCAAAATCTCCACACTAATGAGGCACTTACACAGTTTACCACAAAAAATGACAATGTTGCTACCCAAAATAAGATGTTAGAGACTTAAGTCTACCAAGTTGCGTAACAACAAGCTTGTACTTGTGTCCCTCCAAGATCATTTCTGAAATTCTAGTTAAGAAGATCACTAAGATGTCAGACAGGATGTCGTGACACTTGATCTCTGCTTCTCACAAGGACTAAGGAAGAACAGAAACAAACAGCAGAAAGAAAACAACACACAGAAATTGTTAACCCAGTTCGGTGATCACCCACACCTACGTTTGGGGGCTACCAAGCCAGGAATGAAATCAACTAAGTAGAATTGGTTCTAAACTAAACTCCAACTTTACAACTTAGCACCTAGAAACTACCCTTCCTAGATTTCTACCTAAGAACTCCTAGGTATGAAACCCTTCTCAATTCCCTTCCAATCAGAACAGTGATTGAAAATATTACAACTCAATAAACTGTCCTACTCAGGTATTCACGCAATACAAGAGAGGCTCACAAAGTACAAACCCTAATACTCTATAACAGTTGTAAAACTTCAACCCCTATACTAGGTTAAATCCATCCTATTTATATTGCAAAACAGAACTGGATTTGGGCTTCAAAAATGCATCAATTCTACTCCACAGAATCTGCGACCTATTGTTTTCTTCAATCCCAAGTTTCCCAAAATATCTCCTTACATGGAAACCGCGTATTCCTTTTAGAATCAGAATCTCTGATTCCTCAATCTCAGATGCCACCTGGGATTAAATCATATTCCAATCACACCTAGAACATAAATACAGTTATTCCAAAATTGTAACAGACAAAGATGTCGAATCCACCTGATAGGACATCTTGTCTAACATCTTAACCTGCAGTTAGATTATCATGTCAGGACATCTTGTCCAACATCTTTCTGCTAAGTTAGTTTTACCAAAATTGATGCCAACCTCAAGGGCTTGGACCCATCAATCTCCCCCTTTGGAAGATTTTGGCTAAAACTAACTTCAATTGACCCGCAGAAGCATATCAGGGAGACCATCATCAGAACAACAACGAAAACACAACTTTTGTCTCCCCCTCAATCAGTACCTCCTGCAAGCAGTACATATCTACTCTCCCTTAGTGGTTAGTAGAATATCAGCAATTGTTAGTGATGTTAGTATTTCTCCCCCTTTTTAGCCAGAATATGACAAAGGCAGAAGAACTAACTCAAAAACCAATTAATCAGTTCATAGCAATTACACACCCAACAAAAGTAAAGATTATCCTGGGCATTCATCCCTTACACAACCAAAAGCAAAGTAGAAACATAAAAATAAGGAAAAACATAAAACAGAAAGAAGGGGAAAAGACAACTATCAGAAGTCATCTTCAGTTTCATAGTCATCTTCACGTGCACTCTCACCAGAACCATTATCAGCATCATCATCTCCTTCAACTGCATCACTATTCTCCTTAGCTACCTTCTCAACATCACCAGTGTTGACTCCAATATCCTTGTTCTGTTCAGCAGACAAGGCTTGAATCAGTTGGACCAGTTTTTCTTTCCTGGCGGTGCTGATCTTGATAATGTCATCAAGCTCCCTACAGGTGTTTTTGAGCTGGGCTATAGTGTCCTCTTTTGTAGTTGTTGCAGTAGCTAACGGTGCAAATGTTGAAACAATATATGGGACATGGTTACCAGTAAACAATTTATAGTGCAGAGTCAAGGGAGATGCCCTTTTCATTACATGATCTGTGGAGACTAGGATGCTTGGGTAATGATTCAGAATCATCCCACAAATGAGTGAAGGAAAGCATATAGGGAGTTTCACTGCAGTTGATGTAGATTGCTTCAAAATTTGATTGAAGATGTGAGTTCCAAAGTCGAACCTTCTTCTTTTGCCAATCATATAGATGAATTTACCTAGATTAGCAGAGATGGTTGAAGTATGATTGGTGGGCACCTAGTTGATGGTACCAATTCTTTGCAGAATTGCATACTTCACACTCAGTTTCCCGACTGAAAGTTTCCCGTTACTAGGCCACTGTTTCACAGTGTTGCAAGTGAGCTCTTGACAAAATTGGTCATCAGTGTCTCCACATTCAGACTGAGACTCTTCAGATCTTTCCAGAAACCTATTAATCATTGTGGGAGAAAATGTCACAACATTTCCTCTGACATACATTATTCTGTTGGGTGCATCATTACAGCGGTCAGGAATGTTTACCACAAATTCCTTTACCAGCTTTTCATAACAATTTCCAAGATTGGTGACTGTCCTTGTTCGCCTAGAGTCATTGATGAGTTTCATCACTTCATGGCATTCTAATACATCCTTCCCTAGTTCTCTTTCCAAGGCTACTCATCTTTGGTACACATATGGCCACCTGTGTACATACTCAAGAGCATGGAATGAGATATTATCCAAGGGAGCTTTGGGAATATTTCCATTCTTCTTCTTCACCCCAGAAGCCTTTGGGAGTATGATGTCTTGTTCATCATCTGTGACATCATAGTCTGACTCAGTGTCAGACTTAGCCTTTCTTTTCTTAGATACAATTGTAACCTTGCTCCAAGGTTTTTGAGGTCCAACTACAGATTTAATGTTTCTTCTTATATTATTGTTTTCAGTATCCACATTGTTCCTTTTTCTTGTCTTCAATCTCTTGATCACATTAACAATGATCTCATCATCAGAAGATGAATCATCAATGTTGATTACCTTGTCAGTCACCCCTTTATCAACACTCTCTAGTCCATATTCAAGTTATTCCTCTAGAGATAAGGATGTTCCATTATTTGGATAATCATTTTTCTGACTTGTTTCAACACAGGTGTGGTGATTCTCTTCTGACATTATATTACCATCTCCTTCATTATTATCTTTAACACCTTCTTGTTCCTCAACAGGACCAAATGTGATTGGCATATCCCTATCACTATTTATTTTACTTCTAATATTTAATTATTCAGCTACGATTTTCCTTATTCTCTTATCTGTTTCAACAATTTCTATCTTATTTCTAGGATCAAGAGGGGCATTTATAGGTTCATAAGTATTACCTGCAAGGAGATTTCTAGCTCTTCGTGTAGGGAATTTCTCAGGCTTGCATGGCACCATAGAAAGGGGAACAACATTGATCGCATCTCTAATAGACACCTTCCCCAGTTTTTAGCCCTAACAGCGGAAGATGTAGAGGTCTCCTTCACTCCTCCTCCAGTTGAGGCACTACTACAAAATGCGTAAACAACGACGCCATGCTCACAATGGTTCATCCCTACACCATTGTGACATATCTAAACTAAGGCGCGGTTGTATTTTATTTGTTTATTGAATAAAAATTATCTGTATATAACAACGGTTGATAAACCAACCGTGGTGATTATCTGTATATAACAACGGTTGATAAATAAACCGTGGTGATACCATCAAGCTTTCATGTGTTTGAACCTCAACGCCATCATATATATTATTCCTTTTATGTTAAATCGCGCCTTTTCTTTTTTATTTACTTTTAATTAAAAAAATTAAAAGTTATGACTACGGTTGTTTATTTACACCGTTGTGATATATTTTGTATGTTTTTTTAATTTTTAATTCTAAATATAACTCTGGCGCTTTAATTTGAAATTTCATTATGAAAATAATATATCATAACAGTTTAGAATGTTGACCATCGCAGTAGCTTTTCAATATTCTCCAAGCCAGCTAGTTTCATTGTCTCTTCAGTATCCTTTTTTCCATTGAAAATAGAAACTAGACGAAACGTTACACGATTTCAACCCTAAACCCTAACGTTCAATACTGTGAAACAATACACGATTTCAACCAAAGCTTGCATCATCAGTATCCATTCTTCACCGTGTTGTTGTCATTTTCGTCATCATCGTCACGATCGTGAAGAAAATAGAAGATTACACACCTACCAACACCGTCGTCATCATCGTCACCGTCGAGAAGGAAGATAACAATAACACCGTCGTTGTCGTAAGGAAGGAAGACAACAACAACACCAACACCAACATCATTTACTTAGTCGTCACGTTTAGGGTACGTAAAATATTTTCCCCATGCATCTACAGTAAACTCATTTGCCATTGTTGTTCATGTTGTTGTTGTTGTTTTTGAACATAGATGTCGACCTTGTCGAGTTCTACATCAGGAAGCAGCGAAGATGCTCAAACGATTGAGTGTTCTGCGAATACAACTCAAATGATTGATACTCAATCGAAAAGATCACAAAGAGGTGTCACAATAATGCCCCAATTCACATCAGTCCGCAACTCATCTGGTGTAAAAATTCCGATCGAGTTTGATTCGCACTACAGATTAGTGGATTGTCCACATTACGCTACTTTTAGGAGTTACGGTGCGTTCCTTGCACGTAGCAAAGTCAGTATACTGATTGATGATTGGAGAGAAGTGGATGTTAATGTCAAAGATAGCATATGGACAGATGTTAAGGTATTTCATACTATAATTTTCATATATTCGATATCACTACCTATAGTTTCTAATTCATACTTATATGTTGATTTAATGTAGTTGAATTTTGAGTTTACCGATGACTCAAAATTGAAAAGAAAGTGGATAACTTATGCCGGTGTTCGTTAGAGGGGATTTAAGTCACAGCTCACGGTTGACTACATTACGAAGCCTAAGAGCGGTCTTCAACCTCCATGGATTCAGTATAGTTTTTTTATCGAAGAAGGTGTGGCACAAGTTTGCGAAGAAACGCCGTTCTGAGGAATCCAAGGTTAGTACTAGTCTTATGTAACCTATAATGTTATGCTAATGAGTTATAGATACTAATCATACACATTTTTCATTATGTTAATAACAGGTTAAAAGCGAAGTAGGAATTCAGAACAAGGCGAAAAACATGTACCCCCATAGATTGTCTCGTGGGGGTTACAGGAAACTTGAGAAGAGGATCATGCAGGAAAAACAACAAGAAGGAGGAGATGGTGACATTCCATCTCCACCTTCAAGACATGAGAAATGGAAGAGGGCTCGATTAAGACCTAATGGAGAGTACACCTCTGAGGCTTCAAGAGTAGTTGCTGGGAAAATTGTAAGTATATGTTTTGTTTAAATGCGTTTGCTTATGTAAGTTGCTCATGAGTTGTTATTTAATGTGTTTGCTTATGTAAGTTGCTCATGTTGTGTAGGATAATTTGGTTGTGACGGCCCGTGAAGGCACATTTGTTCCGGAAGCACGACATGACATATTATTCGAAGCTATCGGAACAGCTGAGCATGGAGGTCGTGTCCGTGGTGTTGGAGATGGTGTCGGCTTGAGGTCATACTTTGGATCTCAAAGAAGAAGCACCGAAACCGCTGAATTTCTTGCTCAACGACAAAAGATTGAGAATGTTGAGAAGCAATTGGCAGAGCAAAGGAGGCAGTTTGAAGAGGAGAAGGAAAAAAGGGAGAAAGAAGTGGAAAAGTTACAAGAGTTGTATTCGGTATGTGTCGTAAATCGCGCTTATTTTTGTATGATATATATTATATGTTCTAATTGAATATATTGTGCTTATTTTTGTTTTATGTTCTAATTGAATGTTATGATGTAGAGATTAAGTGAAAGCCTCGAACAACGAACTAATGAAGATCATCGTTGCGTTGGTGATGATCAAACTCCAAGTAGAAGTGTTGTAAATCACGCTTGTACAAAAGGAAGTAATTGTACAGCCCCTCCCCCATGTAGATAACCACAATGGGATATTGGACCCTAGTCCAAATGAAATAACAAGTTTATACTTGTCCATTTCAACAACAGACCTTGCGCAAGCTCTCCCGCTAGAACATTGTCCGAAATTGGATTTAGTGTATTACACTCCTGAAGATGTGAGGGATTTTCTCGCAGGATTTAAGTGGCTTGACATAGCTATTATGCAAGTTTGGTGCACGTAAGTATATAGTCGAATATACATGTCATTATGGAACATTATAATTTTTTGTATTTTCTCCCTTAATTTATTCATTTTCTTTGACCATTTAGGTACATTCACCGTGTTTGTATAGAATTGAATAAATCAAGTACCTATGGAATCTTGGATCCAAGTTTTATTTCTTGGGCGTATAATGATAAAAATATCAGAGAAAAGTACTTGAAAAGCCGGCTAAATGACGGAGGAAAAGAATGTTACCTTGCACCATTCCTCTGTGGGTTAGTATTGTTGTAATTTATTTCTATATTCTATATTTAGTTTTGTTTTAGTAACAATTAATACTATATATATATATATATATATATATATATATATATATATATATATATATATATATATATATATTCTCGTGTTCATTCAGTGGTCATTGGCAATTGATCATAATATCATTTACGACAAATACAGTGACATTACTGTGTTCCTTGCACGATCCACTCCACAAACCAATGAAAGATCTTGTATTACCGTAAGTGTCTTTGTTTAATAATATCATTTTCTTTGGCATTAATTGTAATTAGTTTATCATGTAATATGTTTAATTTAATTTTAAATGTGCAGTATTGTGGAGCAAGTTAATATAATGAATAATGTTAGAAAAAAGCCCACATACCTTGCTCCTAAAGTAAGTGGCCCAGTTACCTGTTTATTTCATTTACATTCATGCATGTGTGGTTGTATTCATGTTTTTATATTCATGTAATTTATAGACGACGAAACAACGCGGGAGTTACGAGTGTGGGTATTTTATCATGAAGCACATGTTAAACATCGTCCTTGCTGGCACTGTTGATTCATGGGATACGGTATATATGCCATAAAATGTTTACATATATTAATATATAACTTGACTATGGAATTATTATCATGCATGATCTTCAATTTTTTGCTCTTATGTAGATGTTTAACGACGAAACCCCATTCCCCGTTGAGGACTTTGTGGATCTTCGTAAACGTTGGGCGTATATCCACAATGCGCTTAAGGGTGCTCCTGCTGTTTGATATATCAGTAACATTTTTTGATGCACATATTTTTGGCTTTTGATGCACATAATGTGAACAATAGTTTTGGCTTTTGATGCACATAATGAAATCAATAATATTGGCTTTTGACTTAAAGAATGTTAGCAGTTTAAATCTTTGATTCATTTAGCTTTTGATGTAAATTTCTTTTGATGTAAATTCTCTGATTCATTTATAAGGATAAAATATAGGAATAATTGTGTTTGATGCACATATTGTGTTTGCATGTAAATAAAAGCTGTTTTGACAGGATAAAATATAGGAAGAATTTGATAAGCAGATAATTTTTATATTTAAAACAGGTTGTTTTTGGCAGCGGTTATAAACCTATCCGTAGTTGTATGTCAAACGCTGACCAGAATAATATAAACAAAAAATGTTGTAGCTGAGAATCGAACCAGATCACCTTTAGTTTATCACAACGGTTGAGTAAACTAACCGTTGTGAAATGGTGTGCGCATACTGGAATACAACAACGGTCCCAGGACCGTCATTGTACGTACCTCATATACAACAACACTCTACATAACAACGCCTTCGCCCCCGTCATTATATGTCATTTCCAACCGTTGTTAAATGGGTTTTTCGTAGTAGTGAGGATTGTTGTTGAGACATTATAGAAGGAACAAGATTGAATTTTTCTTTGCACCGGAAGAACGAGGTTATAGGTTGAGGGTAGTTTAAGTTTATTTGAAATGATCGTTTTTGAAACCCTCCTTTCGTTTGTTGAAAACAATCACCTACTTGACCGGTATCCTTACAAGTTAATCCCTTTAGGCCCCTAGTTATGTAAAGCCCTACCCAAACTTATTTTTAAGGACATCAAGAGTGCTCGGGTTATCATAGGAAAATGTATGAACATTTTGTGTGACATTTTCCCTTGTTGGCATCTGCGTCATTCCTGTGTACTGAAAGTTACTGAACGTGGTAGTCGGGTAATCACTTTCTGTAGTTGTGTCAATAGTAGCCATAAATGCACATTTTCTTTCTTCCAGATCATTCATCATAGAGGCCTTATGAAGCAAATCCTGAATCCTTGAGATAGTCTTTCAGTGTGTCATCTTGGTTAATATACCAATTTCCCATTTCTCAATGTTTAGTTATGAGGGGAATTTCTGATGTTTCCTGATTGTCATTGAGGAGCACACTGTCAGTAATGAGGTCCATACATAGCAATTATTTTTTGATCTGACACCCCTCATGAGTAATTTATTTTTATCATTTATAACCAGACATTCAGATTTTGTAAAGTTAACCTTCAGGCCTTGATCACAGAGTGGATTAATACTAATTAGATTAGCAGTTAGTCCTTCGACATACAGAACATTGTCAAGTCTAGGATTTCCTGCTTGAACCATTCTCCCAACTCCTTTAATCATTCCTTTGGATCCATCTCCAAAAGTGACATAGTTGGAGGAATGAGGCTTTATATTCGCCAGATAGTTCTTTACACCTGTCATGTGTCTTGAACATCCACTATCAAAGTACCACTTCTCTTCAGTGTATTCCTTTTGATTGGAATGAGCCATCAGAGCAATAGATTCGTTCTTGTAACTTCTTTTCTTTCCTGCAATCCTACCCTTGGGATGTCCATGTAGCTTGTAACAATAACGTTTAATATGGCCATACTTGCCACAATAATGACATTTCTAGTCTTGTTTCCTATGGTGTCTGTAATGATGTTGTGACATTCTATTAGACATCTTTTGTCTTCTTTCAAGATTGTATTCAGGATATCTCTTCTTGCTTTGATTATTGTATCCAAGTTCCAGTACTATCTTGTCAGATCTGCTGTTGACCATTCCAACCTTATCAGGTTTGGATTTGAGTAGAGTAATTTCCTCTTGTAGATCAGATATGATGCCAAGATGCTTCAATCTTTCAACCTTAAGGAGCATGATAATCTTATGTTGATCTTCTCCTAGATGACAGATTTTTGCACTTCTTGTGTACATCTCCCTGTAAGAGTTGACTTGAGCATCATGAGAAAGATCTGCAATGTCTGATCCTACATTAGTATAAAACACTCCTGTGAGTGCAGAAACCTGCTTCGGTGGTTTTTTATCACTAGCAGAATCATCTTCAGACCAGGATGTATGAAGGTCTTTCTTTTCTTTCTTAAGGAATGTAGGACACTCTGATTTAATGTGTCCAAAACCCTCACATTCAAGATATTTGGTCCCCTTTTCTTTGCCAATTCTCTCTTTATAATATGAATTCCTTCCATAATCGTTCCTTTTTAAGTTGCTGGGCATCTGAGTCTTGGCACTATTTTTTGACTCTCCCTCAATCTTTTCCAGTAATTGACTGTATTGTTTCCCCAAAAACAGAACTGCCTTAGACATATCTTTCTTGGAGTTTGTCTTACCTTCATCAGACACCAAAGCTAAGCTTTTCTTATTCTCAGTTCTTTCATTTAGTGCCATTTCAAAAGTTTGAAGAGATCCCATAAGCTCATCAACTTTCATAGTGGCTATATCCTGAGCTTCCTCTATAGCAGTCACCTTTATGTCAAATTTCTTGGGAAGAGACCTTAGAATTTTCTGAACCAACTTGGCTTCATGAATTTTCTCTCCAAGGTCACTAGAGGTGTTGACAATATCAACAATGTTCATGTGAAAGTCATGTATACTTTCATCTTATCTCATTCTCAAGTACTCAAACTTAGTGGTGAGAAGATGAAGTCTTGAAGATTTAACTCGAGAGAAACCTTCATGAGCAGTCTTCAGGATTTCCCAGCATCCTTTGTAATAGTGCAATTCTTGATGAGTTTGAAGATGTTCTTGTCCACCCCATTTAACAAGGCATTCAAGGCTTTGGAATTTCCTTGAGCAAGCTTAGCATCTTCATCATCCCATTCTTCCTCCGGTTTCAGCTCATCAATGAGCTTGCCATCTTTGTATTTCATCTTTGGTGGATCCCACCCTTTAACCACAGACTTCCAAGCTTTACCATCTATTGACTTGATAAACGCCACCATGTGCACCTTCCAATATTGATAATTGGAACCATAAAGTATTGGTGGTCTATTTAGAATTCCTCCTTCTTTATCCATCGAACCATAAAGTATCGTCCCTGAATCTCACCCAGATACAGAGCAGGATGCCTGCTCTGATACCAATTGAAATCATGGTTAAGCAGATCACTAAGATGTCGGACAGGATGTCGTGACACTTGATCTCTGCTTCTCACAAGGACTAAGGAAGAATAGAAACAAACTGCAAAAAGAAAACAACACACAGAAATTGTTAACCCAGTTCGGTGATCAACCACACCTACGTCTGGGTGCTACCAAGCCAAGAATGAAATCAACTAAGTAGATTGGTTCTAAGCTAAACTCCAACGTTTACAACTTAGCACCTAGAAACTACCTTTCCTAGATTTCTACCTAAGACACTCCTAGGTATGAGACCCTTCTCAATTCCCTTCCAATCATAGCAGTGACTGAAAATATTACAACTCAATAAACTGTCATACTCAGGTATTCACGCAATACAAGAGAGGCTCGCAAAAGTACAAACCCTAGTACTCTATAACAGTTGTAAAACTTCAACCCCTATACTAGGTTAAATCCATCCTATTTATATTGCAAAACATAACTGGATTTGGGCTTCAAAAACACAGCAATTCTGCTCCACAGAATCTGCGACCTATTCTTTTCTTCAATCCCAAGTTTCCAAAAATGTCTCCTTACATGGAAACTGCATATTCCTTTTAGAATCAGAATCTATGATTCCTCAATCTTAGATGCCACCTGGGATTAAATCATATTCCAATCACACCCGGAACATAAATACAGTTATTCCAAATCTGTAACAGACAAAGATGTCGAATCCACCTGATAGGACATCTTGTCTAACATCTTAACTTGCAGTTAGATTATCATGTCAGGACATCTTGTCCAACATCTTTCTGCTAAGTTAGTTTTACCAAAATTAATGCCAACCTCAAGGGCTTGGACTCATCAATTTCTGGGGAAACCCGAGCAAAATCCTAAGGGGCACTTTGTAAGAACAAGATTTGGTTCTGCATCTGGCATTATGTTTTGATGATAACAATTCATAAAGTTTTAGAGAACAATTTTGTACCCTAATATTTTTGTTTAGTGAGCTGATATTATATACAATTTCTAACTCTGATTAAAGGACGTGGGACATCATCAAATTCTGAAACTAGTGCCATCTGACTCTGAGTTGTGTGTTTACAAATTGATCAAGCTCTGGATTATGTACTCAATGCTTCTGACGTCTATTCATCTAAGGCTTTATTAATCCGAAGCTTCTGAATCTGTTATTCTCTGAAGCCCTGCGCTCAAAATAATTTTGAACTATGTCACTAGACTCTGAGGACCAAGTTTTGATGAACTAGATCAAAACTCTGAAGATCAAGTTTCTTAAGATTCTCTCAACCAGACTCTTACTCTTTCTTATGCATGCTTCATCATCTTTCTATTAGAAGCTTGGAAATATTGAAGATAAGATCAAAATGTTTTACATGAGACAAACAATACACATTGCAATATCAAATATTCCTTCCATTGCACTAATTTTGTGGGCTAAGGACTCTACTATTGTACCACTTTGTCTCCTATTTTCACAAACTGTATGCAAGGATACGACTGTATTTTGGTATTCCAATTCTACCCTCCAACGGATCTCTTCATTTCCTATATAAAGAAGACTTGGAAGAATAAAAAGGAACTACTACTGCTATGTTACACTCAAGAAATTATCATATACGTGAACATTGCACTTTGTGAAATATTTGAGAGAAAAGAAACACTCACACAAGGAGCTATTGTTCATACTCTTCATTGAATATCATTTGTGTGATATACTTGTATTTCATTTGTGTATTCTACTTTCTTAGAATCATTTAGTAAACACACTTTGTATCTCAATCTGTTTGATTGTATTTTCCTTGAGTGAATAAGGTTTAGTCAGTATTACTCAATAAGACATTGATTGTTGGTCTTTGTGTTGTAATCAAGTTTGATTATAGTGGATTAAGTCCTTATTGATAAGGAGAAATCACCTTGGTGGGTGGACTATGTAACACCCTTTTCTACCCCACAATTATCGCAGCAGAAATAACATAAAATCATAGTAAAATCAGAATCACCTCAAAGGGTGCACATTTCTCAATAAATTCAAATCAACAAAATTGCTCCGTAAACAACGGGTTTTCCTCAAAATAACTCAAAATGCCTTCAAAGGACAGCAGAACCACCATAACCACAAAAATCCCACAAAAGGGTTTATTAAAATAAACCATAGTCGTCAAATAATCAATAAAATAACAGCCAAATAAAACTCAACATGGTTTGACTCAACGACCCAACCCGATGTTACACTATCAGAGCAAGACCCTCTACATCGAGCAAAATGCAAATAATTTCAAAAGTCCTCAAAAGCATCCACGGCTAATCCTGATCACCTGCACGTTACCCACGTGGAGGCAACATTCAAACAGGCAGGGTGAGTAATACAATTCATTATAATCAATATAAAATAAGATATGCATAAAAATGGCATCATCATCATATAGAACATCATCAGAGTCGTCACAAGGCAAACATCAAAACACAACATTATAAATATCAATAAATGCCACATAAATGCAATTCACAACAAGACTCATGCATATGGTACCAATCGTCACAATTGATGAACACTTAGGCCATCACCCTCCAAAGATCCCCGTCATTAGAATCGGTTCCACGCAAGAACCAGAGCACGTCATAAACCACTTCACATCCACACAATGGGATGGAAGCCACAATGGACCGAAGTCTAACATCATCATCACTGGACCAAAGTCCTAACATCATCACCAGAATATGCTATGAATGCAAGATACACAACATAAATAATCATCATCAGCAAAATATCATTATGTGCATCATCATTCAGAAAAACCTCATGTTAATCATGTCATCATATATTCATCAAAACATCATAAATCATCATCTCAATATCATCAATAACATCATGGTTCAGCAATCACAACTTCATAACACCACTAATTCAACAACGACATCTATCATACGTATATCGTCAGAATTAAACTCAATTCCTCATAGTTTAGACAATGGAAAAATACTCCATACTGCTCTTTTGGTTTCACTAAAATGTAGTTCATCGCGTTAGCTATCCAGCGATTCGAACGGAACCTCAATCGGACTTACGGATCAAAAGTTATGATCAAAACCGTATCTGGACCCAAAGCTGCCTGGCTATGACGGAACTGCATGGCGGCCGCCGTAAGCCTTATGGCGCTCGCCGTTTACCTATAGAATGCAGATTTTTCATTTTTTATCGTTGGAGGCCTTCCGGGCCTCCGATTTCGATTCCGTAAAAAGTCTCGGTTTCGTAATTGAAAATCCTACGACTGTATAACATTTATAACAGCATATGACACTTATTTTAGGGATAAAACAATCATAATTTCACTATTCTAACTCAAAATACCTAAACCTTCACAAATTCCCAAGATTCCTTTAAACCCCATAAATCCCTTTCTCATACAAGATCCACATATCATCAAAGAAGGTTTTGCCTCGAAGGCTTATTTTTACCTGAATCAATTCAACCCTTAATAATCCATAATCGATCCTCAGAAATACCTCTAAATCATCAATGACTCATAAACCCTTCGAAAACCCCAAAAACCTCAAAATCCACTTTAAACACATCACTTCCTATATTGAAAACAATGAAAGGCAATACTCCCCATACCTTAGATTGTCGATCCGGAGTTTTCTTTACTGATTCTTCGGAAACCTTCTCGAATCCTCACCTATTCCTTCTTTCCTCAGAGATCTGGACTTTCCCCTTCTTTTCACGATCTAACAAAATGAATCCTATTCTTCCCAATTCCTTTTTGTTAAACCCTTGGGCTCTCAAAATGGGTTTTCCCCTTAATACCCTCACTAATCCTCCTCAAAAGTCCATCTTACCCTTAATTCCTCTAATATTATTTAAATTAATAATAATACTAATATATTCATATTATATACTATTATTTAATTAAATAACCGAAACTCTACGAAAATGCCAACGTCAACACAAACCACCAAAATTCACCGAAAATTCACAAATATTATATTTAAATAAATTAAATAAATATTCTAATAAATTTGGGGTGTTACAACTCTCCCCCACTTACAGAATTTTCGCCCTCGAAAATTACCTCAAGAAAATAGAGTCGGATACGACTTCCTCACCTGATCTTCACGTTCCCAAGTCCAACTTTCGCCAGCTGGTCCGCCCCACAACGCCTTCACCAAAGTTATGCCTTTACACCACAGTTGCTTCATCTCTCGACCGTTAATCCGCACCGACAAAGCTTCCACTGTCAGGTTATCCCTCACTTGTACATCATCCATCTGAATCACATGCGACGGATCCGGAATGTACTTCCTCAACTGAGACACATGGAATAAGTCATGTAAATTCGCAAGTGACGACGGTAAAGAAATTCGATAGGCTAGCTCTCCTATCCTCTGCGAGATTTGGTATGGACCAACAAAACATGGAGTGAGCTTCCTAGACTTCAAAGCTCGACCCACGCCAGTCACTGGCATCACCCTCAAAAACACGTGATCTCCCTCTTGGAATTCAAGTGTCTTCCTTCTCTTATCATAGTAGCTCTTTTGACGACTCTGCGATGCTCTCATCCTTTCTTGGATCATCTTAATCTTTTCGGTCGTCTCTTGCACAATCTCATGTCCGAGTACAACACTCTCTCCTGACTCATACCAATACAAAGGAGTCCTACACCTCCTCCCATGCAAAGCTTCATAGGGCACCATTCCAATACTAGCATGAAAACTGTTATTGTACGTGAACTCAATCAACGACAAATGGCTATCCTAAGATCCTCCATGATCCAACACACAAGCTCTCAGCAAATCCTCTAAGGATTGGATAGTCCTCTCTGTCTGACCATCCGTCTGCGGATGATAGGCATAACTCATCCTCAACTTAGTACCCAGAGCATCTTGCAAACTCTTCCAGAACCTCGATGTAAATCTCGGATCTCTATCCGACACAATACTCGAAGGTATCCCATGTAACTTCATAATCTCCTCATTGTACATCTCGGTTAACTTCTGCATAGAATGATTAATCTTCATCGGCAAGAAATGAGTCGATTTAGTTAATCTATCCACAATCACCCAAATGGAATCATTTCCCTTAGCAGTCTTCGGCAATCCCACCACAAAATCCATGGAAATACTATCCCATTTCCATTTTGGAATCCTCAACGGCTGCATCATACCTAAAGGCTTCTGATGCTCAATCTTTGACTTCTGACAAGTCAAACACGCATAAACAAACTCCGCAACATCTTTCTTCATACTCGGCCACCAAAACAACTTATTCAAATCTTGGTACATCTTCGTAGCACCGGGATGAATACTCAACCTACTTCGGTGTCCTTCTTCAAGTATGCTCTTCTTAATATCTGGGACATCTGGAATATACACCCTGTCTCTGAACATCATCAAACCATTCTCGTCAATCCGAAATTCCCCTCTATTACCTTGGTTGATCAAAGTCAACTGGTCAACTAACTTCAAGTCAGATTGTTGTCCCACTCTGATCTCTTCCAGAATACCACTAGTCAACTTCAACATTCCCAACTTCACACTGTCAGGAGTCTCTTCACACACCAAACTCAAATCTCTGAATTGCTCAATTAATTCCAATTCTTTCACCATAAGCATCGACATATGCAATGACTTCCTGCTCAATACATCAGCCACTACATTTGCTTTGCCCGGATGATAACTCAAGTCAAAATTGAAATCCTTCAACAGCTCTAACCACCTTCTCTGCCTCATATTCAATTCTTTCTGATCAAATAAGTACTTCAGACTTTTATGATCACTGAACACTTCAAACTTAGAGCCAAATAGATAATGTCTTCAAATTTTTAACACAAACACCACGACAGCCAATTCTAAGTCATGGGTAGGATAATTCCTCTTATGAACTCGCAATTGTCTCGAAGCATAGTCAACAACTTGTCCATTCTACATCAATACTCCACCAAGACCCATCTTCGACGCATCACAATACACCACAAAAGATTCACTCAGATTAGGCAAAATCAGCACTAGAGCGGTCGTTAGTCTCTTCTTCAATTCCACAAAACTCTCTTCGCAAGCTACATCCCACGATTGACCCGTTCGAGTCAACTGAGTCAAAGGTAATGCCAACTTAGAAAAGCCCTCGATAAACTTGTGGTAGTAACCCGCCAATCCCAGAAAACTTCGTATCTCAGTAGCAGACTTCGGAGTCTCCCACTACAACACAGCATCAATCTTGGAAGGATCTACAGTAATTCCACCACTTGAAATCACATGGCCAAGAAAACTCACTTCCTTCAACCAGAACTCACACTTTGACAGCTTTGCATACAACTTCTTTTCCTTCAATACTTGCAACACAATTCTCAAATGCTCAGCATGCTCTTCTTCAGACTTAGAATATATCAGGATACCATCAATAAAAACCACCACAAATTGATCCAGATACTCATGAAAGATCTGATTCATATACTCCATGAACACACCTGGTGCATTGAACACACCAAACAGCATCTCAGTGTATTCATAGTGACCATACCTCATTCTGAAAGCTGTCTTCGGAATGTCATCAGGCTTGACACGAATCTGATGATAACCATACCTCAAATCAATCTTACTAAACACACAAGCACCTACTAACTGATCCATCAAGTCGTTGATTCTCGAAAGTGGATACTTATTCTTGATAGTCACTTTATTCAATCGTCTATAATCCATACACAATCATGTAGCACCATCTTTCTTCTCCACCGACAACACAGGAGCACCCACGGAGAAACACTCAGTCGAACAAACTTCATCCCAAGCAACTCTTCCAATTGCTTCTTCAATTCTCCTAACTCAGATGTAGACATCATATAAGGAGCCATTGACACCGGACTCATACCTGGTATCAAATCCGCCACAACCTCTACCTCACGCTCTGGAGGCCAATCACTTACGTCATCACGAAACACTTCCGAAATTTCACAAACAAAAAAAAACACAAGCTTCTCCACCTTCACTAATACTCAAGGTTTCCCTCAACATAACATCTCAACACCATCCTGCATCAACTCATCAAAACCATCTGTAAGCACTTGGCTTAACTCCAAACGATTCACTGCGCACACCATTTAAGCTTGCAAGACACGTCTATCCCATCCAACATGATCCCGTCTATTATCAACAAGAGATTAAGGGTGATCAGTTCCTCAATTTGTCAATAACAGTCGACTATAATGAGGCGGTACAAACTATCTTACCAAACCATTGTAGCGTCCAACACCACACTTAGCCATTGCTTCACACCTGAAGCATCTTGGAGAAGCACCATCTTCTCCCCCACTTGTTTCATTCCCGACCTGCAAATGGAAAACAAAATAAGCATCAGTAGTGTTTTCACACACATGTCGCACACTAGGGAATAGACAACATTAGACAACCTGGCCGGACGGACCGACCTGCTCTAATACCACTAATGTAACACCCTTTTCTACCCCACAATTATCGCAGCGGAATAAACATAAAATCATAGTAAAATCAGAATCACCTCAATGGGTGCACATTTCTCAATAAATTCAAATCAACAAAATTGCTCCGTCAACAACGGGTTTTCCTCAAAATAACTCAAAATGCCTTCAAAGGGTAGCAGAACCACCATAACCACAAAAATCCCACAAAATGGTTTATTAAAATAAACCATAGTCGTCAAATAATCAATAAAATAACAGCCAAATAAAACTCAACATGGTTTGACTCAACGACCCAACCCGATGTTACACTATCAGAGCAAGACCCTCTACATCGACCAAAATGCAAATAACTTCAAAAGTCCTCAAAAGCATCCATGGCTAATCCTGATCACCAGCATGTTACCCACGTGGAGGCAACATTCAAACAGGAAGGGTGAGTAATACAATTCATTATAATCAATAATATGCATAAAAATTGTGTCATGATCATATACAACATCATCAGAGTCATCACAAGGCAAACATCAAAACACAACATTATAAATATCAATAAATGCCACATAAATACAATAAACAACAAGACTCATGTATGTTGTACCAATCGTCATAGTTGATGGACACTTAGGCCATCACCCTCCAAAGATCCCTGTCATTAGGATCGGTTCCACACAAGAACCGGAGCACGTCATAAACCACTTCACATCCACACAATGGGATGGAAGCCACAATGGACCGAAGTCTAACATCATCATCACTAGACCGAAGTCCTAACATCATCACCAGAATATGCTATGAATGCATGATGCACAACATCAATAATCATCATCATCAAAATAACATTATGTGCATCATCATTCATCAAAACCTCATGTTAATCATGTCATCATATATTCATCAAAACATCATAAATCATCATCTCAATATCATCAATAACATCATGGTTCAGCAATCACAACTTCATTACACCACTAATTCAACAACGACATCTATCATACATATATCGTCACAATTAACCTCAATTCCTCATAGTTTAGACAATGGAAAAATACTCCATACTGCTCATTTGGTTTCACTAAAATGTAGTTCATCGCGTTAGCTTTCCAACGCTTCGAACGGGACCTCAATCGGACTTACGGATCAAAAGTTATGATCAAAATCGTATCTGGACCCAAAGCTGTCTGGCTGTGACGGAACTGCATTGCGACCACCGTAAGCCTTATGGCGGTCGCCGTTTACCTACAGAATGTAAATTTTTCATTTTTCATCGTTGGAGGCCTTCCGGACCTCCGATTTCGATTCCGTAAAATGTCTCAGTTTCGTAATTCAAAATCCTACGACTGTATAACATTTATAACGGCATATGACACTTATTTTAGGGATACAACCATCATATTATCAACAACTTTTACATCTCATTCCATCAATTCTCCCATATTCATCAAAACCCATCATAAACCCCAAAAACCTATACGATTCCAACCTCAATTCACCCCAAAACACTCCCAAATAGTCCTAAAACATCAAGGAAATCAAAGACATAAAACCTACGACTATTAGGTCGGTTAATTTCACTATTCTAACTCGAAATACCTAAACCTTCACAAATTCTCAAGATTCCCATAAACCCCATAAATCCCTTTCTCATACAAGATCCACATATCATCAAAGAAGGTTTTGCCTCGAAGGCTTATTTTCACCCGAATCAATTCAACCCTTAATAATCCATCATCGATCCTCAGAAATACCTCTAAATCATCAATGACTCATAAACCCTTCGAAAACCCCAAAAACCTCAAAATCCACTTTAAACACATCACTTCCTATATTGAAAACAATGAAAGGCAATACTCCTCATACTTAGATTGTCGATCCGGAGTTTTCTCTACTGATTCTTCGGAAACCTTCTCGAATCCTCGCCTTTTCCTTCTTTCCTCAGAGCTCTGCACTTTCCCCTACTTTTCACGATCTAACAAAATGAATCCTATTCTTCCCAATTCTTATGTTTCTCCTCACTTTCAATTGGCATTAGAGCTCCGTTTCTAGTATTGATTGCTTATCAAACACTTTGTCGTGTCAGATAAAGATCCAGTTTGTGAAACACAATGGTTGTTATCCCTCCACCAGCTACACCTGCTGATAGAGATCACTATAGTGCAAAACCTCTAGTTTTTTATGGAAAAAAATTTGATTACAGGAAAGATAAAATAACAAGTTTTTTATTGGTCATGGTGTGGATCTATGGGATATGGTAGTTGATGGCTACATTCATTCTGTTGATGGAAGTGGTAACAATGTTGAAAGAAGAATGATGATTGATCAACATAAGAAAGACTACAAGAATCACCATAAAGCAAGAATCATTATAAAAGAAAGACTACTCAGTCCATATGTACACTGAGCACGAAAAGATCACAAACAGAGACACAACAAAGTATATATTTGATTCTCTGAGAATGACTCATAAAATGAAGTACTCAAGTTAAAGAAACCAAGGCACTTGCCTTGAAACAAAAGTATGAAGCCTTCAAGATGGAAGATAATGAAACTGTTGAGAACATGTTCTCAAGGTTTCAGACTCTTATTGCATGACTGAAGGTTCTGCATAAAGGATACTCAACTGCAGATCATGTTAATAAAATTATGAAAAGCTTACCCAAGAGATGGAGGCCTATGGTAACTGCGCTAAAACTATCTAAGGATATGAGCAACATAACTCTTGAAGATCTGATGAATACTTTGAGAAGGCATGAGATAGAGCTTGAAGAGGATGAGACTCAAAGAAAAGTTAAATCTGTGGCTCTGAAATCCATGGGAAAGTCTAAAAAGACCAAAACCTTTCAAGCTAAAGAAGAAGAAGAGGATTTTGATGAAGATTAAGAAGAAGAAGATGAATTGTCTCTTCTTTCCAAACGTATTAATCAAATCTGGAAGAAAAGACAAAAAAATTCAAAGGATCCCGAAGGACAGGTGGTCGCTCTGAGTCTACATATGGACTGAGGAAGAGCAAGCTAATGTGGCACTGATGGCAAGAACGTAAGCACTTGATGAAAAGATTCAATCGGAATCAGAATCAGAGTTAGACTCTGAAGAGGTATTTCCAAACTTATCTCGTTTGGAATTAGAATCTTGTCTTTCTGAAATTCTAGAAAAGTATATGAATCTTCATAATAAATACAGGGGTCTGAAACAAGTCCATGTATCTGAATCTAAAGCACATAGTAAGCTTAATAAAGATTTTTCTCCTTTGAATGAAGAGAATTTTATTTTGAAAAATGAAAACTCTGCTCTTCAAAGTATAAGTTCTAAACTTGAGGAAGAAATTATTTTAGAAGCTTCTGTGAATTCTGAAATTGTCATAAATAAATATGACAAATCTTTTCATACATTTTTGGCTAAAAACATAGATAAAAGCAATATGGCATCAATGTTCTATGGAGTTAGTAGAAATGGAAGAAGAGGAATTGGTTATGTGCCCAAAGAAAAACCTATTTCAAAACCTAAAGCAAAATCGAAAGCTCTGCACTCCCATTTCTCTTATGCTTATACTCAAAATGATTATTCTACTCAAAGACCCAAGTTCTCTAAGAACTCGGGGAAAACTAACAAGAAAGGACCCAAAAAGATATGGGTACCTAAGGATAAGATAATATATGTTGCAGACATCCTTAGAAGCCTAGTTGAAATACCAGCCATGGTACCTAGACTATGTGTGCTCACGACACATGAAGGGAAGAAGGCATATGTTCCAAGACCTGGAACTTAAGCCAGACTACTACAAATAACACATCTAACGTCGCCCGCAAAATGCGTTTAACCTTGGCTACACTGGCGAGGTAACGAAGGGAAACATGAAAAGCAATAACTTTTCACCTCAGTGTTTCTAAAACCGAGGTTAGAAATTAAAAGGTCATGGGTTCGATCCCCATCATCAGGATTTTTATTATTTTTCAGAATGGATGGCGCGCCCAAATTTTAACACTCAGTGTTTTGTAGAACAGAGGTAATATCTCAATGTTATTACCTCGGTTTTATGTAAACACCAAGGGGATAAGTTTTTTTTCTGTACTGTCGTTTGCAACTGTATTACAGGATCATTTACATAACCATATTCTTGAATATAGAACCATATTTCGCATATTCATGAAACAGAAACAATGTACATTTTTCCAAATTCTCAATCTAAAACATTATACCACAAATATTCATTGATTAAACCAAATGCAACCCCAAAATGGCACACACTTTATAATTTTACATCAAAACTAAAAAAAAATGGATTATGAAACAAAAGCAATAACTAAAATGGAACATTTTGTAGGTTGTCCCATAGGATTTGTCACTGGTCCTTAAGCACCTATTGTTTGAAAAACATTTGAACCTAATTAGGTCAATCAACAACAACTTTAAATATATAGTACAATGATTAAAAAAGAGTAAAATGATTAATTATAAATTTCAAAGGGATATAAAACATTTACTTACTAGTTTTCCCATATGCCTTCTTCATGATCACGACGAATAGCATTTACATTATCTGAATCATTTTCTTCAGATGCTTGACGTGCATGTGTTGCTAAACAAGGCGTCTCATAGTTAACATCTTGATTTTCATCAGTACTATCGGGAAGATGTTTACCTTGAAGAATAATTGACCATCTAGTGTTAGAAGGACCAGTGACATAAAAAACTTGTTTTGCTAGGGTTACCATGATGAAAGGTTCGTTCTTATAAGTTGCCTTACGAATATCAACCTGTGTGAATCCCAATTCATAGGTTTCTACACCAGTGTTATTGTCAATCCACTTGCACTTAAATAAAAGCACATTAAAAGAAACATAGTCAATCTCCAAAATCTCCTCAATGGCCCCAAAGTACGCTCTAGGTGCTAGTACATGATTTTTATCTTTGGAACTATAAAAGTACATGGGTTTGGCCTCAAACATAACCCCCATTATGTTGCATTATGCTATGATCATCATTTGATTTTATATAGAATGAATATTTAGAAATGTCGTATGCACTCTAAGTAATTACATTAAACTTAGGCATATGTGACAACCATTTGCAAAGATCTGGTGCACTACCCTCTTTAGAAATACTTTCACTAAACCAATTTATGAAAGTTTTGTTGTGCTTTATCAACAACCATTTTTCATTCATCCGGGGGAATTTCTCCTTTAAAAGACTTTTGTGAGAGGTTAAGTAAGGTTGAACTTCACTAAGGTCATTTAATATTCGAAAATGTGCTTGAAGAATTACTTCTCGCGAAAATGTATTAACATTTAAATCTTGAATACCTTTACCATCATAAAATCCATCATGACGAGACTCAGGAATTCCTATAA
The DNA here is from genome assembly GCA_022829125.1 of Lathyrus tuberosus. Taxonomy (NCBI): domain Eukaryota; kingdom Viridiplantae; phylum Streptophyta; class Magnoliopsida; order Fabales; family Fabaceae; genus Lathyrus; species Lathyrus tuberosus. The sequence goes on from JALAZF010000452.1 coordinate 4,277,971, forward strand.
AGCAAGCTTCTGACGAATAGTTTGTACAAAACTCAATAGCGTCTTCTGTGATGTACCTTTATACGATCGAAGATTCCGGATGGTGATGATTCTTTGTATACCATTTAAAATCTTCATGTAACACTCTTCCGGATATATCCATTATAAATAAATTGGACCACAAATTCTAATATCCCTTAATAGATGAAAAACTAAGTGAACCATAATGTCAAAGCATGATGGAGTGAAAAAATCTCTAATTGGCACAGGATAATTGTAGCTTCATGTTCCAAGTCATCTAAATTTCCAGGATCAATAACTCTACTACATATAGCATTAAAAAATATGCACAATCTGTTAATAGTCACCCTTACATTTCTTATTAAAATGCCACAGATAGCGACTGGTAGAAGTTGTTGCATCAAGACGACAATCATGATATTTCAAGAGAACTAATTTGTGATCGTTCTCTGACATAAGTTTCTTCACATTTGATGAGTACTATTGGGGAACTTTGATACCCTGCAAACAGTCGTAAAAACTTTTTATTTCTTTTTTAGAAAGAGTGTGACATGCTGGGGGCAAATAGGTTCTATTTCCTAGTTATTTTGGGGATAACTCTTGCCATATACACATCAAAACCATATCTTCGCAGGATTTTTTAGTATCTTTTGTCTTGCCTTTAATGTTGAGAAGTGTTCCAATTAGACTATCACATACATTTTTCTCCACGTGCATCACGTCAAGACAACGTCTTACATCAAGACTAGACCAGTATGGAAGATCAAAAAATACTGACCTCTTTTTCCAAATACTTTTCCCCATGAACCTTTTTTGTTTCTTTACAAATACAACCTTAATGTGTTGTTGTTTTCTATAAACTTCCTTCACAGTTAAGGGCTTTGGAGCGATATCAAACTCATGCTCTCTATTAAAATCCTTTTGCAATCTACGATATGGATGCTTAGGTCTTAGAAATTTTTGATGCCCAAGATAAACTGTATTTTTTCCATTTTGTAAATTTCCCTTGATGTTGTATCTAGAAAAATTGATGTATACAGGAAAGCCATTGATTGTGCAAAACACCATGGCACGCACCTTAAAATTATCACATGTATTCGCATCATCAACATCAACACCTTCCTCCAACAAAAGTCTTAAATCTTTAATTAATGGCGTTAAATAAACATCATTATAGTTCCCTGGTTGTTTTGCACTCGAAATCATCATCGATAGCATCATATACTTGCACTTCGTGCACAACCAAGGAGATAGGTTTTAAAGTATGATAGGAACAGGCCATGACGTATGGTAAGTACTTCAATTACCAAAAGGGTTCATTTCGTCAGTGGCATGTCCAAGCCTAAGGTTCCATTGCAAGGAATCAACTACATGGCGAATTTTTTCATCACACACTTTTTCATCTGCATGCCATCTAGTATTCTTTGTGTCACTAACTTTAGCAAATAATCTCTTAATCCTTGGAATTATCGGTAGGTATTACATCACCTTGGCAGGAACACCCATGCTAGTTACACTATCATCGTCATCAACACCGTTGTCCTTCTGCTTGTAGCATGACTCCCCGCACATCGGGCACTCATTCAAGTTTTCAAAATCTTTCCTATATAATATGCAATAATTATGACATGCATATATTTTAACATAGTCCAAACCCATTGGACACAATATCTTCTTGGCCTCATAAGTACGGTTCGGCAGCTTGTTACCTTCGGGAAGCATTTCTTTCAACAATTGAAGCAATTCAGTGAAACTTTTATCCATCCACCCACCTCTTTCCTTAACATTAAATAGTCTTAACACAACTGACAATCTTATAAATTTTTTACATCCCGGATACAACAAATCTTCCATGTCTCTTTGCAAAGTATCTACCACATTAGCATTCTTGAAAGCATCAACTCCAATATCATGAATGATGTCTTCTAGAGTATCATTGATAACTTCATCATCTTAAACTATACGGGACAGAGGTCGCTTTTTTGCCACTTCACCATGCCATACAATTTTGTGTAATTTTGAATAATTTCATCACAACCACAATGATTGAATATAACATCCCTACGATGCGTTTTCGTATTAAAGTAGCTTTTACAAGGACACCAAAAAATCTCATTATTGTCATAAATGTTTTTTTTTCGTGAAATGAAGAAATTGTTTCACTCCATTCTCATACTTGTTACTTAATCTATTGTCTTTCATCCAACTACAATCCATAATCACATAAATCTTCTAAAAAATAAAAATAAAAATAGGACACATCCCACAAAAATAAAGTTTCTCAACAACAACAACAAAAAGAACAACAATAATGGAGAATAACAAGAACAACAGTAATGGATCAAAGCAACAACAACAAAAATAATAACATACCGTAGAATAATGGTGAGAGAGTTTTTTTGTTCGCTAGGCATCCTTGGAGAGTAAGTGTTCTTTTACTAGGGCTCGAGAAGTGAACGAGCTAGACACTGAGGGAATAAAAAAATATAAAGAGAATAATAAGAACAACAGTAATGGACCAAAGCAACAACAAGAACAACAACAACAATAATGACATACCGGAGAATAATGGTGAGAGAGTTTTTTCGTTCCCTAGGGCTCCTTGGAGAATGATTATTCTTTCGTTGGCTGGAGAAGAAGTGTTCTTTCCCTAGGGCTCCATAAAGGAATGGGGTAGACACTGAGTGAGTAGAAAATATAAAGAGTATTTATCGCGGTTATACTAAAACCGAGGTAACATATCTGACGTTAAATCTATTAAAAATAAAGGTGTCGTTTTGGTTCCAAAAAGAGTAAAATATTAGAGAGTATTTATCTCAGTTTTAATGAAAACCGAGGTAACATATCCAACGTAAAATTTATAAAAATTAAAGGCGCCTTTTTGGTTCCATAAAAAACATAAAACTGCAGGAGCTTGGAATCGAATCTCAAACCCTGATGACTTCTCGGCAAGTGTACCGATAATGTCGTAGTAATTAAAAGATCGAACCCACAAGGATTGTGTTCGAACAGAAAAATAATTTGTGCAATATTAAACAAAAGTAGTAAAATGGCAGGTTGCAAGTTTTAGTCCAAAAAAAGATTAAACGAGAAAACGATGTTATGAAGGCGGTCAAGTTGTGTTTTAGAATCCATTTATCCCCTATTGTTGATGAATGATGCCTTGCATGAATTATCTTATTCCTATAATTTTACGGCGTACCAACAAAACCATTATAGTGAATCCCCCACGAAATACCTCACCAACAACTACTCAGATCTTTATAACCCTATTCTGCTAGCGTAAGCAGTGTTAGGCGTTGTATAGACCATTAGTTCTCTATGCCACTATTTGAGGTATCCAATCCATATTCAACCGGCTTAAATAGAATAGTTGCCCTAGATCCAATACATAGGCTACGTGTCAGAAATCTCTATGCATCTAACATCATATTAACAGAGTATCTCAAATAATACGCATTAAGCAAAAGAAACAATTGAATAAAATTATAAGTAATAAGGTTCAAACAAAGTCAAAGCGCCATATAATTCCAACAAAATTGAATAATTCATCACACACAACCTAACCTAGAGAATTTAATTACTCATGATAAAATTACAATACCAATTGATAAAATATGAATAACATGTGAATTACCTTGAAGGATTGGTCTCCAATGGCTTCTAATGCTCTCAAAATCACCATCTGATGTTGTAAAATCATGCTCCCATTGCCAAATTTCGTAACCCTTGTAAAAGTGCAGAAAATACCCTTTTAAAGCTGTCAGAATGGGTCAGAACGCGTCAGAAAAAGTCCATAAAAAGTTTTCATCGTGCACATTACAGAAGCATCGCGCGCGTGATGATCCTTTACAGCTTTATCGCATGCGTGATGCGGCGTATGGTTTTTTCAGTAGCTGCGTGTTTTTCACCATTTTTCATCAAAATTTCCCTTAAGTCTCATTCTTTCATACATGGCTCTTTTTCACTCATTCTTTGGGTATTCTTAATCATTTTAGCTCCTCTTTTACTCATTTTTCTTCGATTCTTCGACTAATTTTATGTAATGACTGACTGTCATCACAACCCCAAAATTGTATCATTGCTTGTCCTTAAGCAACTCACCTACAACTGCATATTTCAACAGAAAACAAGTTGCACAATAACAATTGAACATCACCATAATTTTAAAAGTAGTAATAATATTTCGGATTCAAATTTCCATTCGGCAATTTTGGAAAACATTCTCAACCATGACTAGTACTGAACCTATCTATCGGTTCACTTAAGTAACTCAATTGATAGGGTTAACACTCAATCAACATTCAAAATCAAATAAACTTAGCTTGATTACATTCTAATAGAGTAAATCATAGAAATCTCAACAGACGCATTTAGAGGGATTTTTCAGTTGTAACTTGGCTTATGTTAGGGTAAGATATATTTAGGAAAATATGGTTAAACCTTTGGAGTTAGGTTCCTAGTTCTCCCTCATTCATCATACCTTGTTGTTGGTACTAGAGACTTATGATCCATATTTCAATGTCATTCTTTTTTCTTTTGTCATTTATTCATCATTTTTTTAAGAAGTTCTTTTTTTCACTTCGTTTTCTCAACAACAGTTTTTTAAAATTTGGATCAATTTGGATCAAATTCTCTAGTACCCCCACCCCAAACTTAAAGCGTTGCACAATTCCAAGAGCAACCTCAAACTTACACTTTTTCATACCTTGAAGAACAAAACTTCTACCTAACTCCAAAGAGAGGTTTGAATTAAAGTTGATATTTCAAGGAATATGTTAAAGAGTTTAAGGCTATGTCACCAAAAGAAAGGCTAAGACTCAAAGTGTTTAGAAAAGGATAGTCCTAATACTAAATGGTGGTTTACAAAGGCTCAGAGTTATATAAAAAATGCCTTTGTGTGTATTGATCAATCTTGATAACTAAACCGGAAATAAATCAAACCAGATAGAAGAATAATGCATGGATACACTCTGAGAAAGAAACAATGAACAATGAAAGTATTTAGGCTCAAACCTTACCAGATGAGGTATCTGCAAGTTGAGTACATGTTGGTCGATTTTTTTTTCCGTTGCCTTCAAGTCATCAGTTACTTTTATTATAATCAAGTCATTTTCTTTTTGTTCTTTTCTTGGGTCATTTGTTCAATGCTACCTCTAAACTTGTAAATCTGAAGAAAAAAACACAATCACACATAAGTCTACTAAGAACATGGAGTTGAATTGGCAAGGATCTTCTTTGGTAGCTTTCTTCTTGTGGTTGGTTATTGAAATAAAATAGAATTCTGCAAAAAAAAACTAATTAAAAATTGATGGGTTGCCTCCCATCCAGCGCTTCTTTTACGTCAATAGATTGTCGCTCAATCCTCAAAAAATGTCAGGCGCAAGGACTACCCTCGAGCCGGTAAAAACTCCTTGTTCCATTCCCTTGTTAACTCCACGACCTTTATTTTCAAACTTATAACATGCTTCTAGATCTTTCCAAGTTGGTTTCCATTCATATGAATTAAACACTACTTTCTCCTTGTTAAATTTCAAAATTAATTCTCCGGTTTCCACATCTATCTTAGCCTTTCCAGTTGCCAAAAATGGTAATTCCAGAATCACAGAACCTTCTGAATCATTTATCATGTCAATCACCACAAAGTCTGCGTGGAAATTCAAACCATTGACATGACCTAACACATCTTGTACAATACCAAGTGGTTCAGTTTCAGATGAATCAGCCATATTAAGCATCATGTCGTTTGGCTTTATCTCTCCTATATCCATCTCATTTTACTTGCTCAGCGGCATGACCTTGATGATTGATCCTAAGTCAAATAGGGCATGTGGAATTTCCATTCCACCAATTTTATAAGATATAGAGAACTTACCTGGATCCTTAAGCTTTGGTGGTAATGGTTGATGTATGGGTTTGTCCTTTTTTTTTCTTCATATTGGCTTGCGTCTGTTCAACTCTTTGCTTGGTACCCCTTAATATTTCCTTCATAAATTTTGCAAACTTAAGTATTAGTTCTAAAACCTCATGGAAATAAATACTTACCTGTAGTGTGTGGAGCATCTCCTTAAACTTGGTAAACATTTCTGCCTCTTTTTCCTGTAGAGGTTTCTTCATGAGTATTGGGTAAGGTTCCTTAATGTAGTCAGGCAGAGGAGGATTTGGATCGTTGAGGATTTGATTCTTCATCCTTCTCCACAAAGAGTTTTTGTCTATTAACTGATCAATAGGGAATCCTCTCTCTTTAGCCACACTTACCTCATCATCTGTGCCCACAACCTTGCATTACTCAGTCATAGTATCATTCACAAGTTTCACATGGACTCCTCCACTTGAGTTTGATAAAGTAGTGATTTGTTATGTTAATTGGCCAACCTGTGTCTCCAAATTCTTGAGGGATGCCTCGTGGTTTCTACTCATGGTCTGATGGTTTCTTTTTTCCTAATCCAATCTAAGTTGAGTGGCTTTCATGAAGTTTTCCAAGGTTTCTTCCAACCGCTAGGTTTTCCTTTGGAAATTGGGGTCTTGTTGATTTTGTTGTACAACTTGGTTACCACTTTGATTTTGATTATTGCTCCAACGGAAATTTGAATGATCTCTCTAGCCTAGATTGTAGGTGTTGGAATAAGGGTTGTTCTTTTGAAAATTAGCATATTGAGTCTCTGCACTCGACCCTTCAGATTAGCACCTTTCGTTCTCATGTCCTCCGCCACATAATCAACACTTAAGTGCTTGTACCTGACTCACGTTAGAATTATTCAATTTGAGATAATAAAACAGTTTGAGTATCAATAGTTAATATACCTTTGGGTGTACCTACCGTCTTAACCCTTACCGGTCTTTCACTCTTGGCACGGTACACATTCATGCACATCTTCTCAATTAAGTCCTTGACTTGTGGCTCGATCATTTTCCTAATTGTGCCTCATGTGAAAGGATATAGCAACATGTGTGTCTGAATCTTTAAGCCTTTGGTAAAATTTTGCATTTGCTCTATATTATTAAGATTATGGTTGGGGCACCTGCGCAGTAATAACTTGAAACTCTCCCATGAGTCATATAAATTCTCCGCATCTTGTTGCTCAAAATCAAAATTTCAGCCCTTCTCTTAGTGAACTGGGTTGTGGTAAAAAGTCTCTCCAAGAACTTGTCTTCTATCTCCTTTCATGTCTGAGTGGTTCCATTTGGAAGGCATAGTAACCAATCTTTATCCCTTCCAATAAGAGAGAAACCAAACAGTCACAACTTCACTTGATCATCTGTGACATTATTCACTTTGCACATCGAAGCAATTTCATAGAAGCGTGCAAGGTTGGCCCACGGATCTTTGATAGCATTCCCGTCGACCTGATTGTGTCTTAGACTTGAAAGCACAAAATTTTTAATATCAAAGATAGTAGGGACTTCCGGTACAAACCCTCTAGAAACTTGACCGTTGTCGGTCCTTTTGTAGTAATGCCTCGTAGTTGGGAGTTGTGGAGCATCCATGTTATTCTCGTCTTCCGAATCTGAAGAAAGTATTGGTGGATCTACTTCGGGTTGGTCTCCATCAGCCAGAATTGTTTCTCTAGCCATTTTTCTAAGGGCACATGCGGTTACTTCAATTTCCGAATTGAATGGTAGTAATGTCGATCCTGAACTGCGCATGCACAAACAGAAAATACCTCATTAGCACTATGATAAACAAGAAAATAAATACAATAAAATAAGCTAAAATTAAACTAAAAACAAAATAAGAGAAATACGTTGCGCAAAGCGTTGCACTGTTGCAATCAATAGTCCTCAACAACGGTGCCAAAACCTTGATGACTTCTCGGCAAGTGTACCGATAATGTCATAGTAATAAAAATAATGAACTCATAAGGACTGTGTTTGAACATAATAATAATTTGTCCAATATTAAACAAAAGCAGTAAAAGGGGAGGGGTTGCAAGTTTTAGTAAAAAATATTAAACAAGAAAACGATGTTACAAAGGCGGTTAGGTTGTGTTTTAGAATCCATGTATCCCCTCTTGTTGATGAATGATGCCTTGTATGAATTATATTATTCCTATAATTTTACGACGAACCAAAAAAACCGTTATAGCCAGTCCCCCACAAAACAACTCACTAACAACTACTCGGAGCTTTCTAACCCTAGTTCTCCAGCGTAAGCAGTGTTAGGCATTGTATACACCGTCAGTTCTCTGTGCCACTATTCAAGGTATCCTATCCCTATTCAACCGGCTTAAATAGAACACGTGCCCTAGATCCAATACATAGGCTATGGTTTAGGAATCCCTATGCATCTAACATCATATTAACAGAGTATCTCAAATAATACACATTAAGAAAAAGAAATAATTGAATAAAATTATAAGTAATAAGGTTCATACAAAGTCAAACCGCCACTTAAGGCTAACAAGATTGAATAAAGTTCATCACACATAAACTAACCTAGATAATTTTGATACTCATTATAAAATTACAATACCAATTGATAAAAAATGAATAACATGTAAATTCCCTTAAAGTATTGGCCTCCAATGGCTTCCAATGCTCTAAATATCACCCTCTGATGCTGTAAAATCATGCTTCAAGTGCCAAATTTCATAACCCTTGTAAAAGTGCAGAAAAACTCTTTCAAATCTGTCAGAACGCGTCAGAAAAAAGTCCAGAAAAAGTTGCCATCGCGCGCACTGCAGAAGCATCACGCACACAATGATCACTTTGTAGCTCTATCGCGTGCACTATGGGGCGCGATGCTGCGCGTGCTTATTCCAGTAGTTGCGTGCTTTTTCACCCTTTTCACCAAAGTTTCCACTAAGTCTCATTCTTTCAACTTGGCTCTTTTCACTCATTCTTGGGGTATTCTTCATAATTTTACCTCCTATTTTACTTGTTTTTCTTTGATTCTTTGACTGATTTTATGTAATGAGGGATTGTCATCAAACCCTGAGCATATATTTATGTCGATCTTTCATAAAATTGAGGTAACAGATTGATTTATTTATTTTTAAATAAAATAAGGCGCTCCTGTTACATACACCCTCAGTTTTATATTGTTCGTGATGAAAGCTTCGTCATAAAAAACATTATTTGTTGTAGTTCCAGATGGCTTTGTGTGTTTCAGAGGTGATCAGAAAGGGAAGATCATAGGCTCCGAAACAGTTGGTAATAGTTCTCTCCCATTTATTACTAATGTTTTATTAGTTGAAGGATTAATGCATAACTTATTGTCCATAAGTCAATTAAGTAACAATGGTTATGATATAATCTTTTTATATAAAGTTATATAAAGTTGTTAGTCGGAAGGATGGCTCTATCCTTTTCAATAGCAAGAGGAAGAATAGAATTATAAGATTAGACTTTCTGACCTTAAAAATCATAATGCAAAATGTCATATGTTTGTTAATAAAGAGCAATGGGTCTGGCATAGACGATTGGGACATGTTAGCATTAGAAGGATCTCTTAACTAAATAAGCTTAATTTTGTCAGAGGTCTCCCAAATCTGAAGTTCTCTTCAAATGCTCTTTTTTGAAGCATGTCATAAAGGTAAATTTTCAAAAACTTCTTTCAAAGCAAAGAATTTTATTTCTACTTCTAGGCCTTTGGAACTTCTGCACATTGACCTCTTTGGACCAGTGAAAACTGCTTTAATCAATGGCAAGAAGTATTGTTTAGTCATTGTAGATGAGTACAACAGATGAACATTGGTTAAATTCTTAAGACACCAGGATGAGTCACATTCTGTGTTTTCTACCTTCTGCTCTCAAGTGAAAAACGAGAAACACTTTAGAATTGTTAAAGTCAGAAGTGACCATGGTGGAGATTTTGAGAAACTCTTTGATGAGAATGGCATTTCCCATGATTTCTCCATCCCTGGAACTCCACAGTAGAATGGAGTTGTAGAGAAGAAGAATAGGAATTTGCAAGAGATGGCAAGAACCATGATCAATGAGACTAATGTGGCTAAGCACTTCTTGGCAGAGGCAGTCAACATAGCGTGTTACATTCGGAACATGATCTCTATAAGACCTATTCTGGGTAAGACTCCCTATGAAATTTGGAAGAACAGAAAACCCAACATTTCATATTTTCATCCTTTTGGTTGTGATTGTTCTATTTTGAACACTAAAGACAATATGAACAAGTTTGATTCTAAATCACAAAAGTGTATTATGTTAGGATACTCTGAACGCTTTAGGGGTTATAAAGTATAAAACACAAAAACATGAATTTTTGAGGAATCAATTCATGTTAGATTTGATGATTTGATGATTTGATGATAAACATGACCATGAAAAGTCAAATCTAGTTGAGAAGTTTACAGGTCTGGAGATCACGTATTCAGGCTCTGAAGGTAAAGAATCAGAAGCCAAGGAATATGAGACTATAGACTTTGAAACTATTCAACCAAAAGTTGTTGAAGCTCAGACTCTTCTGAGGAAGCATAGACAAAGATACTCACATTCTGAAGAATTGATTCTGGGAGATAAGACTAAATCACTCAGAACCAAATCCTTATTAAAACCTTCTGAAGAAACACTTATGGTTTTAGCATCCCTAATAGAATATGCATTTGTTGATGAAGCACTTCTGGACATTGAGTGGATTCTGGAAATGCAAGAAGAACTAAACTAATTCTCCTAAAATGATGTGTGAACTCTTGTGCCTTGACCCAAAGGAACTCATGTCATTGGGACAAAATGGGTCTTCAGCAATAAGCTGAATGAACAAGGAGAGGTGGTAAGAAACAAGGCTATTCTGGTTGCACAAGGCTATAGTCAGCAAAAGGGGATTGACTATACTGAGACCTTTGCACCAATTAACAGGTTAGAGTCAATTATTCTCTTAATTTCTTTTGTTGTTAATCATAACATCATCTTGTATCAGATGGATGTTAAGAGTGCATTTATGAATGGTTACATAATAGAAGAAGTGTATGTACACCAACCTACTAGTTTTGAAAATCATAAAACCCATATTTCATTTTCAAACTTAAGAAATCTTTGTATGGTCTGAAACTAGATCCTAGAGCATGATATGAAAAACTAAGAAATTTTCTTTTAGAAAATGATTTTACTAGAAGGAAGGTTGATACAACTTTGTTCTGTAAATCATTCAAAAATGATATTCTTGTTGTTCAAATTTATATGGATGATATCATATTTGGTTCTGCTAATGCTACTTTGTGCAAGGAATTTGCTAAGTCAATGCAGGCTGAGTTTGATATGAGTCTGATAGGAGAACTCACATTTTTTATGGGTATCCAGATTAATCAAAGTCTATAAGGAACATATATCCATCAGAGAAAATATACAAAAGAACTTTTAAAGAAGTTTGACATGTCAGAATGTAAGATATCAAAAACACCAATGCATCCTACATGTATTCTTCAGAAGGATGAGGTAAGCGTAAAGGTTGAGAAAAAGGTATACAGAGATATGATAGGTTTTCTCTCTTATACTTAACTACTTCTACACCTGACATTTTATTTAATGTCTGTTTAGGTGCTTGCTTCTAATCAGATCGTAGAGAATCCCACTTAACAACTGTTTAGTGGATCTTCAGGTATCTGAAAGTTACTATTAACCTTGGCTTGTGTTATAGAAAATCAAAAGAATACAAGCTAGTAGGTTATTATGATGTTGATTACGCTGGAGATAGCCCTGAAAGAAAAATCACTTTTATGAGCTGTCAATTTCTTGGAGACAATTTAATCTCATGGTCCATCAAGAGATAATCAACTATGGCACTATCAACTGTAGAAGCGGAATACATTGCGGCTTCAAGATGCAACACTCAGATGCTCTGGATGAAAAATCAGCTAGAAGATTTTCAGATATATGAGAGTAACATTCCTAGTCTTTATGATTATACTTCTGTTATTTGTTTATCTAAGAATCTCATTTTACATTCTAGAGCTAAACATATTGAGATTAAACATCACTTTATACGTTACTATGTTCATAAGGGAATTTTAAATTTTAAATTTATTGATATAGACCATCAATGGGATGATATCTTTACAAAACCCCTATCTAAAGATAGATTCGTTTTCATTCTGGAAAAAAAAAGTGAAAATGGATTTATGTCCAGAATGAAAAAGATTAATATCTCATAATGTTTACTTTCACATAATGATTTAATGAGACTCTGATATTTATTGACTCTGACCATTGAGTCTTCTGAAGTGAGAATGATTTCAAAGTTCAGAAGTACCCAGTCAAAACCTCTTTGTTAAACGTTCTATATTCTAGATACTTAACAGTTGTTACATTAATTAGCTATCAATTAGTCTTAGTTAATGGATTAGTTTTAAAGACAACTGTCTCAAAAATTGAAACGCTTCTAAACGGTTGATTAAAGCTTTGGGTGAAAAGATTTCTTAGGAATAAGTAAAATCTCTCTACGTCTTCCTCTTGTTAGATTTATTGCATAGTTCAAGATTTTGTCATGATTGCAAAACCTTTCTAAAACCCACCTCACTCACATCTCACACACTTACACTACTCATTTCTTACACTTTCTCTCTTTCAAACCAAAATTCTCTCTGCAAACCTAAAACCTTGTTCATCACCATAACTCAATCTCAACAACAAGCTTAACAACAACAGTATACTCAAGCCTATCAATAACAACAATCTACTTAACAACAAGAACAGATGAAAGAAGGAATTCTAAAAATTATTATTTCTACTCCTGTTACGCAGTTAGAAGTTCTCTGTGAACTGATTGTGGATTTTGAAATCCTCAAAACTAATGGGTTTGATCTTACTGAAGGAGTTAAGTCTCATGGCTGGGAAGGATACTTTAATCGTCTCAAAGGATCTGTTTATCCTGAATTGGTGAAAAAAATCTTGAATCTACGCTTAAACTAAAAATCCTCAAATTGCTGACTTTGTATTAAGGCACAAGATTACCATTACTGAGAAGTCTTTATCAAAGCTTCTAAACCATGATGGTTCTGGGAAGAGATGCTTTAAAATGCTCCAGAAAGTGGATACCTCCGGGAAAATTAATTTTAGAAATTCTTTTTGAGAGCGAGGTGGTTCAAACCCAAATGGAAGTAGGTTTGACAAAAGGAGTTGAATTTGAATATGGAAAGACCTTCAATAGAAGGAATATGAAGAATATGTCATTGATCACTGCTGTTATTGACCCTTCACAAACTCTGGATAAGAAGATTGTTGCTTCGAGAATAATTCCCATTGAAGACTACCCTCTCTTTACCATGGAAGATCCTTAAGATCTTCTGGAGTCGTACATTGATGACTGTTTGGAAACACGTGTAACTTCAGTAGCCTATTCCTTTGAGGAGCTACCAAAAACTGGTCCTGATGTTTACTCTCTCAAGAGAAAGAGGAAGTCTAAGTCAATTGGTGATGGACCCTCTAGAACTGCTCAACCCTTAACCAAGATTCCCAGTACTTCTGAAATCTTAAAGAATACTATGGGACCAGAAGTAGAAGTTTTTAGTTCTTAGAGTGCTAGTCCTGGTGAAGTTCTAACACCTCAAACCAGACCTCATGGTAAGTCAACTCTTGATGAAACTCCATTTAATTATGCTCATTTTGCTTTTTCTACTTCATCTTCTCAACTTTAACCCATTCCAACACCATCACTTTCAATTCCATTTGGAACCATTTCAACTCCCATTCAAAAATAACCAAGTATATCTATAGCAATCACCACCCCTAAACCATTTGTATCTGAGACAATCATCACTCCTACACCAATCTTTTATGAATCAACCAATACTACCACTACTACTGTTTCAATCACATCTGAATAACTACTATTCCAATAACTAAACCTCTGAACCCCCACACATACCATCCTTTGAAAACACCACATTTGAACATCCCACTATAACAACTGAACAACAAACTAAACCAACACAACTGGCAACTCCACTAACCCTCAACTAAATCAAACAGAAGGCTCCTCTTCTGATACAATCCATTCCACCCAATCTTCATTCAACATCACTATACCAAAAGCCAGTGCCTTTCCAGAAGACACAACAACACCACCAACTCCACCCCCTCAGCGTAACCAAATTGATGAACCAGTTATTGATATGTTCTAGGAATGCCTCAGAAACAATGAACCTTCAACCCCTGATTCTTATGACCAAACCATTCATATCTCCTATGACACTAAAAAAGAACCTGAACTAGAACTTGAACCTGTCATTGGCCCTGAGGAAATAAATTATTTAGTCGGGCTGTTTTAGGAATAAGCGAATGAGCGTCTACATTCTTTGATGCAAGAATGAACTGAATGCAACAACCCTACTCAGAGTGACTCTTCCATGTCTGAGTTCAATAGATGGATGAAATCTCGTTCCTGGGAGCTGAAGGAACCCAGCTACAAGGCTGCTGAGAAGAGGTTTCATGACAAGTTGTCTGGAGTTATATAGTTGCTTGTGGAGATGTTTACTCTAAAGCCTCCTCCCACTCCTGAAGCTGAAGTTGTGGTTGAAGCTGAAATTGAGACAGAAATCCCTCCTACTCCTCCTCCATAAACTGAGATTGCAATTGTCTCTGGAACAAAGCCAATTGTGGAAGCTGAAGATTCTGGTGCTAAACCTATTCCTCAAATGCTGAAAAATCTGCAAGAGCTTAAGCAAGAGAATGAAGTTGTTAGGACTCGCCTGGAAAAACATGATGAAATGTTCAAGGAACAGGCTCATACTAACACCAAGATTGAAGGGATTCTTCAAGCCATTATGTCCAGATTTTAACCCCCATCTTATAAACTCTCTTTTTAAAAACTTCTTATTTTCTTATTTTTATCATTCTGAATTAAATGAGGCTTCTGTTGTCTTTATACGTTGTCTTTATTATTGTTTTTCTTTTTTATTGATGACAAAGGGGGAGAAGAGTGGACAAGATTTTGATATACTTATTTCCTTTATGAATCCCAAACATCTAATTATGATCACTAATCTGATAACTTTAAATAAGTTCGCCATTATTGCTAACTTTTCAATTAAGTTAATCAGGTTATTCAAAAATTAAGTCCTTCCAGAACTTCATAGTCATAAGGTATTAACCAGGCATTTAAGGTTTCTAAACCAAGTTCTAATACATAGCTCGAAACTAAGACACATTACTGGCAATCATACTTACTTATACACGAAGTCAAGTTAGTTCTAAAGATATTTTAACCAGGCTTCTTTGTCCAAGGAAGTTATTTCTTTCATGTTGATTGAGATATTTTGTGTGTTAAAATTATTTTAAGTCTTAAACTCAGGGGGAGCTTTCAAACCTAACTTTGATATTCAAATTTTAAGTCTACACTGATTTTGTGGGCTAAGGATTGTACTATGGTACCATTTTGTCTCCCATTTTCAAAAACTGCTATGCAAAGACACAACTGCATTTTGGTATTCAAATTCTACCCTCAAACATATATGTTTATTGCATATATAAAGAATACTTGGAAGAGTTGAAAGGCACTACTACTGCTACGCTACACTTAAGAAATTACATATATGTGAACAGTGCATTTTGTGAAATATTTGAAAGAAAAGAAACACTCACAAAACAAACTCTTGTTCATACTCTTCATTGGACATCTTTTGTGTGATATACTTGTATTTCATTTATGTATTCTGCTTTCTAAGAAGCATTTTGTAAACAGACTTTGTATCTTAATCTGTTTGATTGTATTTTTCTTGAGTGACTAGGGTTTAGTCAGTATTACTCAAGAAGACATTAAAGGTTAGTCTTTGTGTTGTAATCAAGTTTGATTATAGTGGGTTAAGTTCTTGTTGATAAGGAAAAATCACCTTGGAGGGTGGATTGGATGTAGTTTAGTTAACAACAATCTAGGATAAAAATAATTATTTCATTATTTTTGTTCCTTGTTTTATGTTTGTTGGGTTGGGTTAAAAAGTTTTCATTATTAGAAACCCAATTCAAACCCACCATTTATTGTGTTTCTCCTCACCTTCACACTTGAATGGTGCGACGACCCATAGCGGTAAGAAAATTGTTAGTTCTAATGAGAGAGAAAAGGATGCTGAGGAGAGTGAACCAACATCGCTTGAAAATGAGGTTGTTGAAGAGGTTAAGAAGGAAGCACCTTATGTTGCTCATTCTCCTTACAAACAAACAATCCCATTTCCACAAAGGCTTGTAAAGGCTAAAGTGGAGTCCGAGTTTAAAAAGTTCGTGGAACTCCTTAGAAAGATCCACCTCAATGTGCCTTTTACTAAGGCACTAACCCAAATTCCCTCTTATGTTAAATTCCTAAAAGAAAATCTTTCTACCAAAAGAAAATTAGAGGACCATGAAAGTGTGGTGATGACTCTTGATAGTAGTGATGTTATTCAAAATATGGTGATCCCTAAGATTAAGGATCCAGGGAGTTTCTCTATCCCCTATCAAATAGGAACCATGAACTTTGAGAGAGCACTTTATAACTTAGGGGTCAGCATTAGCCTGATCACCCTATCTGTGTTCAAGAAACCAACAAATGTATCTTTGTAACTAGAAGATAGATCAGTCAAATACCCTGTATGTGTGTTAGAGGATGTTCCGGTGAGAGTGGAAGAGTATTATGTTCCAATAGAATTTGTCATAATGGATATAGATGAAGAATCCCAAATCCCGATACTCTTAGGTAGAACCTTCTTTGCTACAGCGGGGGCCATCATTGATGTTAAGAGTGGGAAGTTGACTTTTGAGGTAAGAGAAGAGAGAATTGAGTTTATATTGACAAAACTCATGAAAAATACTTCCTTGAGGGATTCTTGTTGTTTAGTGGATTTGATCACTAATTTCATTCAAAAGAGCGCATCAAATCCTCCTCCGACCAATAAAAAATCCCATCTTCCCATATAAAATCCAGGGACCTACTATGGGCCGAAGCAGACCCTAGCGCCCCAATGTCCATTTTTTTTTTATTTCTAAATTTTCTATTGGCTCCACCCACCTTTCTCTCACCCAATAATTCTAATTACACTACTACAAAAAAAACCCATTTAACGACGCCAGGTTTACCACGGATTCGTATCCCAACGTTGTAATACGTTAAAAAATTTATAACGCCATATTTAACGACGGTTGTACTAAAGAACCGTTGTAATACAAGCTGTGTAACAAGCTTCGATTCCCAGCTACTACATTTTTTTTTCCATATTTTTACATTTTAAACACGGTTGTATTAAAACACCGTTGAAATACATGTAATAAGCTTCGATTCCTAGCAACTATATTTTTTGTCATGTTTTTGTATTTTAAACATATATTTTATTTATACTTTTGTTAGTGTCATGGGGATTTAACCTCAAAACTCAAAATTCATAATTGTTTTTCTTTTAAACATATATTTTATTTCTTTTGTTAGTGTTTTTAAGTGCAAGAGAATAGTATCTATAACTTTAAAAATAAAACTGTAAGAGATGAGCATATATAAAATAACATTTTATTAAGATTCCATTAAAAAGAGTACATTGATAATCATATTACATATATTAATCAATGTCAGAGCCCATTGCTGCAAATGCATCTTCATAATTCAGACATCTCTCCTCACTCCACTCATCAGAATCATAATAAATTGTTCTCTTTTTCTTCTTTATCTTTTTCTTCTTCAGCTTTTCTTCTTCTTCTTCTTCTTATCCTTCCTCACCCTTAAGGCATCCCTGGCCGCTGGTTGGACCTCATCTATTGGCGCCTGATGTTCCTCATTGGTGATTCTAGCATTCTCATTTGTAGAACTCATTGTTACGAAGAATATATTATGAAGAAATGTAAAGTTGTCTATTTATAGATGAGGTTGAGGATGAAAAGTCTGATAGTTTAATGCTTGCAATGATGATAACTTGTAAATGGTTGATATTCTGGAACGATATTTTTTTAAAACAGAGAAAATTTTAAATCATTATGGCCAGAGTGTTCTCTACTCCGGGAAGAGCAAGGGTTATAATATTACAACGGTTAGTAATAATAACCGAGTGATACCCCTTATACTAGGCAACAACATTTTTCTATTTTACGTAATTATAGAAAAATGTTGTTTCCTGGAGTCGAACCTTGTACCAATTAGA
The DNA here is from genome assembly GCA_022829125.1 of Lathyrus tuberosus. Classification (NCBI taxonomy): domain Eukaryota; kingdom Viridiplantae; phylum Streptophyta; class Magnoliopsida; order Fabales; family Fabaceae; genus Lathyrus; species Lathyrus tuberosus. Next base: position 4,296,018 of record JALAZF010000452.1, read on the forward strand.
AGGGTTATCGCTACGGTTAATATAACTAACCGTTGTGATATTATTAAAATAATATATATACTTATCATTACGGTTATTTTAGAAAACCGTTGTGAAATATTTACCTATATAAGGGAATTAACTTTCTATTATTGACAGTAGCGCCATTTCCTTCACAGCGAAACCCTAGCACCCATTTTTGGCAGCAAACTTCATCTTTTTATAGAATCCGCGAGAAGAAATACAAGAAGTATGAAGCTTTTGATTTAAGCTTCTTCCTCCTTGTAGTTCTTCTTGTAGAATCTAAAACTAGATGAACATGGTGATGATGCTGGCAGTAGCAAGCGTAATATACATATTGTTTATGGAAAATAAGGTAGTCTTCTAATTCAATCTTTTTGTTAGATAATTCCCATTATCTCGTTTGCTTCATGTTGTTTTTGCTGATTGTTCTCATTTTGTGCAGATTCGACTTCAATGCTTCACAAGCAAGGTGAACTTCATTGTAATGGTACAGTCCCACTTCTTAGGGTTTTGTTTCAACTTTTGGTTGTTTTGTTTTGAATACTAACTAATTTTCTTCATTGCTTCCCACTTCTTAGGGTTTGTTTCACATGGTGATGATGGTGGTGGTACATATATATATATATATATATATATGAATTCATTCTGATAAGGTACATATATATGAATTCATTCTTATATTGTATATGAAATTTAGTTTATTATATACTATGTATATTGTTTGTTTCACTATCCTTTTATTGAAAATGCAATCAGTTAAATTGATATAGAACATTAGTTTATTATATATATACTATTTATATTGTATATAGTTAAATTTAATACTAACTAATTTTCTTCATTGCTTCCCACTTCTTAGGGTTTGTTTCACATGGTGATGATGATGGTGGTACATACATATGAATTCATTCTGATAAGGTACATATATATGAATTCATTCTGATATTGTATATGAAATTTAGTTTATTATATACTATGTATATTGTTTGTTTCACTATCCTTTTATTGAAAATGCATCAGTTAAATTGATATAGAAACTTATAATCTAAAAATTAGGATGTATTTGAAAAGCAACCTTTATCATGTCAATGTTTTCCGAATTGCATCCATTTCATTCAGCACATTTAATGTTCCTTAACATAAAATTTATGGTCCAATGGTCCGTTTGCTTCAATTCATCGATATCTTTTCTTATAGTTTACCTCATCGTTGTCACTAATCATCGTGGTTGTTAAGATCATGATTGTTATGATGATAAAATCGCGATGATTTTTGGCGATGATGAAGTAAACTATAATAAAAGATATCGATGGATTGAAGGAAACCGACCATTGAACCATAAATTTTAGGTTAAGGAACATAAAATGTGCCGAATGAAATGGATGCAATTCGGAAAACAGTGGTGTGTTTAAGTTGGTTTTCAAGAACAGTTTAATTTTCAGATTATATAGTTCTTTACCAATTTTAATGGTTGTACTTCTTTAATTAGGTGGATGGTAAAACAAGCAATATACATTTGTATTTAATAAGCTAAGGGTAAATTCCACAAAGGTTGAAATACATAACCGTTGTGATAGTTAATATATATGAAAACGATTGATACTGATAACCGTTGTGATAGTTAATTTATATTACAACGGTTGAAATACCTAACCGTTGCAATATATCGCGCGCTTCCAGAATACAACAACGGTTTCCAAACCGTTGTAGAAACGGCGAACTTACAACAATAATCTACATAACAACGCCTTCGTCCGCGTCATTATATGTCATTCCCAAACGTTGCTAAATGGGTTTTTCGTAGTAGTGTTAACTCACATTTAAACCTTCAAAATCTGATTTTCAAATCACTTTATCACCAAATGTCTCTCTCTCTCTCTCTCTCACTAAAACTACAATCTTCATATTTATCTTCATCCTCTCTCCAAAAACCATCCAACCCTCCATTAAAACAAAAACAAAAGATTCAATCTTTACCCTTCTCCCATCATCAAATCTAAATCCACCTTCACAAAACCTTCACCAATCATCACCCTAAACACACTTAGACACTTGCGAGCACAAAATTTCAAAAAGATTACTGCAAATTTTTCGACTTTCATGAACCATGGCACCAAAAAGGAGTGACAAGGGAAAGAAAGTCGCCGAATCATGAAGACCCAAAAAGAGAGGGAGTACTAAAGCCTTAAATCCTCACAATGCCTTTATTTGACTTTGCTTTGATACAACTTACCATGTTTTCAAAAAGTTACATGAGAACTGTTTCTAAGATGTTTTCACTGTTTTATAAAATCTGTTAATAATGCTAAATTTGTTCAATATGTTTTTACACTCATGGTTTCATTATTTCTAACATGTTTCATTGCCTTTTACATTCATGGTAATAATGACAACTTCATACATACATATATATATATATATATATATATATATATATATATATATATATATATATATATATATATATATCTTTCTGGTTTGAATAATGACTCTTTTCTATTGACTGTTAACAATGCTAATTCTTTCAATGTTGTTTTAGATCATAGCAACATGTTTCATTTTTTCTTACACTCATGGTTTGAACCACATATTCATATTTTTTTCTAACAATTTGGTTTTATACATGTTAACATGTAATGGATCTTTTATACATGTCTATTGTTTTTTAACTCTTTCAATGTGGGTTTAGGTACTTCAAACAGATTTCTTTATCTTTTTCACCCATGGTCCGAATCACAACTTAATATATTTTTCTTTCACTTTGGTTTTTAACATGTTAACATAACTCCACCTGTTAACAATGCTTATTGCTTTAATCTGGTTCTATATCCTTGAAACTTGTTTATTGGGTTTTTACACTCATCCTTTCAAACAGAACTGCATATATGTCTTCAATTGTCTTACTTAATAATGATGAAGATAACTTCAAACTCATTAAGGATTACATGAACCAATGAGTTAATAATAGTTTGTCTTACTATCACTTTATTCATTTTATCAATATCAACTTTATACTAATCATGTTTAACCATATAATAATTGTGCTTTCAATTTCTAACCAACTTTTTTCCTTTTCATGCAGCAAACCTCAAAGGATCCACATAAGGTATAACTTCCCATAATTCCAATAGATCAAAACAACCACAATATGGTGTGTATACTTAAGCTATCTTACGATATCTCTGCATTTTCGTGATTTGACATTCACGTTTATAACTTCTTATTATTAACTTATTTTTAATGTTCCCAGCTAAGCCAATCTATATATGTGACTATTTCTACACAACCAACCATGTCATATCATCAGAATTGGAGCCCTGAATGTAGTTCAACAAATACACCTTCTAAGAGAGACGCTCCTACCATCGACCTTGAAGATCTTCGTGCTACTGTCTTTATAACACCAAAGCAGACTGCAACTAAAGCAAAACAAATCAAGGTAGAGTGATCAATGGTTTAGAATACTTTTTTGAGTAGGTATCTATCACACCCTAATTTTTAACCCTAAGATTCCACCTCATTTGCATCATCTTTGCATAGCGTCAAGATTTCCTTGTGTGTGTCTCTTATGCATTACTAACCCATTGAAAAATACAAAAATATTCCTTGCTTCCATTGTTTATAAGACAGGGCTTTGAATCAAGAAGTTCAAACAGATGATCAATTAAGGAGTAATTTGATCCTCAACCTATCAACATGATCAAAGGTCTCCTTACATCAATAACCAAGTGCAAGACTACATCAATATCATTTCATCAAGCCTTAAGCCATCAAATGCACCAAATTAGGGTTTTGACCTAATTCAGTAGTGGGTTGACTTTTTGAGCAAGGCATGATCCTACACCTCAAGATATGTTTCAAGGAACTCAAGGACATCATCTTAGCCCATTCATATGATTGGATTGATTCAAGAAGCTTGATCCACTGACAATTGAAGAAAATCAAGTTCATCTGGAAAAGTCAACTGTTCATCAAAGTCAAAGTTTGACTTTTGAGACTTTTGGTCAAACAGGGACTCCATAAGTCAAGGATCATGAAAATATGATGGATAATTGCATTTGATCATGATTAATCAAGAAAATAAAGAAGAAATTCATAGTTGGTGAAATTAGGGTCTTGTAATTTTTCCAAGTTACAAAATTTTGTGAACAAATGCCCTACTTTCCAAGACCATAACTTTTTCTTCAAGCACTCAATGGAAACACTTGAGGACTCATTTTAAAGATTGTATTACACACTTCAATTTGATGAAATAATGGACTCAAAATCATCTACTAATTGAAAGTTATGGTTGTTCAAAGTTGAGGATTTTCAAATTGTGAAAATGTCCAACACTTAGAAATTTTTCTAAGTATAAATCAGTGAAAAGTTCAATTTTGGTAGCCATTTTTCTCATTGATCCAATTTGATTATTTCCAAGTGATCAACATCAAAGTTGTAGTATTTGATTTCATATTTCCAATGGTACCAAGAACATAAAATTATCTTGCATGAGCATGAAATTATAATTTTTGCAAGAAGCCATGATAGAGCTGAATTTTCCAGGCATATTTTTACTAAGTTAAAATTCGGCTACAAGTGCACGAATTCAATGACACTTTTGGCTACTTTCTGATCATTTTCAATGCTCCTCATCAACTGAAAACTTGTTCCATGCCATAAGATCTTCACATTTATCTCAAATCTTGCATCATTTGATCTTTATTCATGGGAGAAAGACATGATCCAACATGCCATCTTAAACTTTTTTGTGCATTGCTTGAAAAGTGAAATTATGATCTCCAAAACTTTTTCCATGATTCAAAGACACAATCTAAACATCAGAACATGTTAGATTTGCTGAGAAAAATCTTTTGAACATAGCACTTTAGAAGCTACTAAAGCATACCAACTTTTGTATCTTTATCCACTTTTATGGTTTTCATCAAAGATCCTCCAAACTTTGTCTTTGTCCATTGATCATTTTCCAAACCATTTCCATTATAAATAGAGCCTCATTTCATATCATTTTCACACACCAAAACATCTCATAGTCTCATAATCATCTTGCTCCAAAATCTCATATTTTTCAAAGTGGTCAAAATCTCAAAGTTGGTATTGCTTTGATCAAACTTCTTCCATCCATTCCAACACTTCAAACACATTTCATAAGTCGTATCTAAGCTTTTGAAACACACAAACACATTGCATCAACCTCGCAAACTAGAAATAACCATTTTTACAAAATTTCCAAACTTCATTGAAGTGAAATTCGAATTTCACATCATAGCCACTTTCCATCTTATTTCTCCATCCAAACACCTTACATACATCATATACAACTTGTCCAAAGTCTAAGAACACACCTGTAATAGCTTTAACACCATAATCACATCTTCACTTTTCTCATTTACACATTGATTTGGACAGAATAATTCAGACCACCTCAAGCCAAACCAAGCATTGCAACACGTTCCTGGGACATCACTAAAGGTGTAGGAATCATCAAACTGCTTCTGAAAGTGCTCCAAGACTAAGAACCATTTCTCACTTTTGAGGTAAATTTTTATTTCTCAAACTCATAGTTAGAGGCATCATTTTCATCCATTCAAATTACCATTCTACTTGCCTTAACATGCTGAGTGAAACCCCCATGAAAATGGGCATTTGTTGATTGTATATGGAATTTAATTTTAGTTTGAATTTTTAGGTTTTTTCTGCTTTTGCTTAAAATTTGTGAGTTTGAGATAAAATAAATAAAAACTAATGGCATATTTGAAATCTTTGCGAAATTCTGATCAAGATAAAAATGAAAAAGTTGTTTTTTTTAATTAAAAAATTACAGTAACAATAGCGATGAAGAAGATGAAGTTTTCATTTTTTAAATATTAAGTTTAATATATTACTTATTGTTTGGATATTATAACTTGAATTGGCATTGCGCCCTAGTGGTAAAACACTAGTTTGTGTGTTTGTGTGAAAGATCTAGGGTTCAAATCCCCCTCGCCCTAGACTTTTTCCATTTTATTTTTTTCGTTCATTTTCACACTGAAGCTTAATATATTATTATCTCTGTGCATCATATAAAAACCATGTAGCGCATGGCCTGGTGGTATATGTTTTAAGCTACAACCTAAAAGACATGGGTTCAAGACCCATTGGCAGCATTTCTTTTATTTTTTTACCACTAGTTTCTTTTTCTTTCTCTTTATTCCTTTTTAATTAATTTTAATCATTTTATTTAATTCTAACCTTTCAATTTTATTTTTTAATGCATCAAAAATACCAAAAACATTTTAATATTTTATCCCACCCATTTATTTTCTTTTTTTTTCCAATATAAGATATTAATTATATTTTTATTATTTAGGTCATTTATTTAAAATTTAAAATTTAAAAATCACAAAAATATTTCTATGTCCTTTTCCTTTTGTTTCTCCCATCTAAAAATGTCTAGAGATATTGTCTTCCATTTTGGTTTATTAGATCTCATGTTTATATATTTTTCTCTTTCATTTTCAATAATGATTAAAATATTTTGAAGTGGTTTAAACATGAATGCCTATACTTTGATTAGGATTTTGTTTGGTCCTTGATCCATACATTTGGTCTTTCCTCATGTAAATCTTGTCTTATGGTATGATTGTGCTTAATGCCTCATTTGTTTTGCCTTGAATACTTTGAATGGTTGAAATTGTTCATATTTGTTTCAAAGACATCCATGTGCTTAGAACTTGTTTCTTGCCCTAATTTTCATCCTTTAGTTAATGTTTGTCCTTGTATATACATGTTGTAAATTGTCATACCATGTTTGATAGTTTTTAGTGATCTTGCTTTGATTTAAGTCATAACTTGGTCCTTAACTTGTCTATTGAAGCATGTCTTGTAAATAGTGTGTCCATGTTTCTTTGTTCACTTAAATGTTGTATGCCATGATCAAATGTGTTTGTTCATAAATCTTGTACATGTTTGTTGAATCATTCTTAATGCTTACTTATACCATGTCTCATGTTCAACTTCTTTGATTGAATAATGGTTTACACTCATATACATGTTGCCTAATTTCAAGGGAAGAATTTATTGTTGACATTATTGTCATTTGCATATGCATGTTTACATTCTTGTACATATATCTCTCTTGTAATCCTTGAACTTGCTATTCCTTAGGAAGTTTCCCTTAGGATCATTTTCAACTTAGACAAATTCAAATTAGGGTTTCCCCTCTTTTGAAACTCAAAACCACTTTCAATAAAAACCTTGACTTTAGGTCATTGATCTTTTCAACTCTTTTAACAAATGCTTCAAGACACCTTAAGCATATTCAAACTCTTTCACAACGACTAAAAGACACAAACTTCAATTCAAACTTTTTGCCACTTTGGATTTTTAATTTAAAACCTTTTCAAATAAGATTAGACATTAGTCATCCTTAGTTAAGATATAATTCTCCTGCCCCATGACATTGTGAGAAAGATGATTGATTCTTTTCCATTTGAGAGAGGTATGTGGCATACTTGTTGATTATATATCCAAGTTGAAGCCCTTCTCTCAATGTGAAGCAAATATCTCTCTTCCACATGTTTGTGGTGGTTTAAGTTGAGTATTCTTCTTAATATGACAACTTGTCTCTTCAATAAAATCCACCATAACAAACTCTTTTCAATTTATACCCCGAACTACGAGGTTTTGATCCTTTATTGGTACGTAGGCACAAGACTTTGTGTCTTGCCAAACACAAAAACAATAAAAAAAAAAGTTTCTCTTCTCATCTCCCCAATCAATCCCAAATAGCAAACAACTTTAAAACACAAATTCAATAAGAAGTTCCTATAAGATATTATAGATACTTAGGGTGTTAATACATTCCCTTAGTATAACCAACCCCCGAACCTTATATCTCTTTATTACTTTGTTTTGCATTGCATGTTTATGGGTAATTCTTTCTTTTCCCATTCTCTTAGATAAATTAAAGATCAATGGTGATATCTTAAGTTTTGTGAAGCCTAGCTAACTCAATAGTTATAGCCTCTGATTCTCACCGCGACAACATCACAATTATTTCCTTGCTGTTAGTAGACTTTTAACCAGCTTATCAAGGGATAAAATTACTATGTTTTTATTATGCTTTTTGTACCTCTAATTATACAATATCGAGATTTAATATTATCATGCTAAATTTTATCATTTTGTTCAAAACCTTTGGTCAATCCATATGAGTATTAATAAATGTTTCATATGAACTATTGTTATTTTTGTTTGGTTACAAGTATTAAACTCCATTGAAGCATTTACAAATGCAACGCTGTTAATTTGTGGCAACTTTATTTTCAACTGCTACTGGTATAGATACTAAAAACTTGTTCTCAAGTAGTAACTATATTTTAATCACAACTGGTTCTCAATATGTATGGAAAAAACTATACAGAAGTAAACAAAATTGGCATTTCAAAACACCATTTTAATCTGTGTTTTATTTTTCAATTTCTAAACTATCATTTCAAATTAGAAAAGCATTATTGCCAAACTAATATAACAATACCAAATGTCTTCAACTTATAAATGTCATTGATCATTTCGAATTCACTTTTATGTTCACAAGAGTTTAACATTAAATAAGATAACTTCTGCACATATTGAGCTGAAATAGTACCTTATGTTTCTTTTTACTGAGATTAAATTTTGCAGCTCAATTTTCGTAGTCCTATATTATTTCTCATTTCATTTCATATTCTCTCTTTACTATTTTCATTTTTTTATTTCAGAATAATATTATGGCCTACATCAAACTCACCATGGAATCCAAGGAACTATGAATTTGAATGCAATTACAATTTCACTTGTCTTACCAAAAAGACCTAAGGTTTACTTTAGCTGTCCTGCTTTTTAGTCACATGATTACTTCCTAAACAATATGTATGTAAAATTAGCTTTGAGATTTTGTGGTTCAGCTCTTAAATCAAATCCTTTCTTAATAGTGTTTTTTACACCTGTATATAAGTTTCTTTTTCAGGGTAAAACTTAAACTATAAAGTAATGGCTTCTGTTAAATCAAGATCTGTTCTTTATTTTGAGTAAAACTTAAATACAATACCATCGTATGAAAATTTAAAATACAATAGAGGTATATCACATTGCCTATGAGGTACATTTCTAAGTTTTCAGTTTCAATGTTTGATTTCTAAGTATTGTGTTTCAAATTTTCAGCCTTAGCTGTATGACAAAGTTATATAGGTACATTTTATACAATATTTGTCTACCTTACCCTGTAGATTTTGTGGTACTCTCTCCCTATTTTAATATCAATTGGTTGTTGCTTTCCAATTGTTTCATCGATATATTAATTGAATATCTTTTAAACTTTCTATCACTCATAATAACACAGATTCTACAGCTTATAATATTGTAAACACAACTTTGGTTTATATGTTAACAATATAAAAGTTGAACATTTTTGAGAAGCATGTCAACTCACTAATTATAGGTTTTCCATAGCATATTGAACACGTCAACACACAGTCAGAACATAACGATACAACATCGGTTTGCCAATTTCTTTAATCGAATTTTCTCCTACAATGTTGTTACTTCCATTATATAATTTGGTTGATTCATGTATTTTGGTTTCTTAATACATCATTACATTTTAGAATATGGTACAAACTACAAGATCGTGGTAAAACAAATTGACTGCAGTAACAACTCAATTTTTATTGACTTCAATAACACGAATTTCACAAGTTCACAATGTTCTTCCAATTTAACATATGATGACGAGAAAAACTTGTATAGAAACAAATTTAAATTTTTATTCTTAGAAACGGTTGAGAGAAAATCCACAACGGAATAAACCAACAAAACAATCTCTCCCAAATACCAAATGCAACGATAATCAACAAAACACATAAAACAACACAAATTTTTAGCGTGGAAAAACCTCCGTTAACTAGGAGTTAAAAACCACGGGCCTCGTAGGCCACTTAAATCCTCCACTATTATCAATCAATGGATACAAGCAAGATTCTCTCTAACACTAGTTAGAGGCATACATAAACATCATCAAGATTTGCAATCAATCTTGGAATACAACAATAATCAAGAGAGACAAAAACAACCCAAAACACCAAGAAATTCAGACCTCAAAGATGGACTCGACAGAACGACTTAAAAAGCTCTGAATCCAATGAAAATGCTCAGAATGTGCTCCTATGAGTCATGAACGTTGTGTCAAAATTTCAGGACGATCCGACCGTTAGATTTTGCGCAATCTCCGATTCAGTGGAACTGCTCTGTGTTGAAACAGGGCTGCGGGATTTCACTCTTCTCTCTACTTTTCTTGTTGTTTTTTCACACACAATGGATAAAATTAACCTAATTCTCTTTGTTGGATAATAACAAAGGCATAGAAACAAATGGGCCACTAACCCACATCAATTTGGGCCTCTCCAAATAGGAGGGATATCCCACCAAACTCCCCCGACCGACTAGTTAGAGGGAAACACCAATCCGACTTCCATACGACAAAACTCAAACTTTTCTCTAGGCAACACCTTCGTCAACATATCAGAACCATTATCATCAGTGTGAATCTTCTCAAGCTCCATCAACTTAGAATTTAATGCATCACGAATCCAATGATAACGAACATCAATATGCTTCGACCTCGAGTGAAAGGAGGAATTCTTTGATAAATGAATGGCACTTTAATTATCACAAAACAAGACATACTTTTCTTGTTTCACACCAAGTTCCATTGCAAATTTCCTCAACCATAATAACTCTTTTGACGCTTCCACGACCGCTATAAACTCGGCTTCGGTAGTAGAGAGAGTAACACACTTTTGCAACTTTAATTGGCATGCCACGGCTCCCCCGGCAAAAATCACCATATACCCCGAAGTGGATTTTCGATCATCTAAGCTTCCGACTAGATTTGAATTTGTATACCCAACCAACATAGGCTTCTTGCATCCCAAAGTTAGTCTCAAATTCGAAGTGTCATGCAAATATCTCATTGCACACTTCATGGCCTCCTAATGATCTTTTCCCAGATTTGAGAGATAACGACTCACCATTCCCACGGCATGAGCAATATCGTGTCTTGCACAAACCATAGCATACATCAAACTACCAACGGCCAACGAGTACAGAATGTTCTTCATACTCAACTTTTCTTCATACGTAGATGGACATAGTTTATGACTAAGCTTTAAATGAGAAACAAGTGGAATGCTCACCGCTTTAGCCTTATCCATACTAAAACGCCGAAGGACTTTCTCCACATACTTTTCTTGTGACAAGTACAACTTTTTCTCATTTCGATCTCGAACAATTTCAATACCAAGAATTTTTCGAGCCTCTCATAAATCCTTCATAGCAAAAGATTCACTCAAAGTGTTCTTCAACTCTTTAATTCTTGAAATATTCTTTCCAACAATTAGCATATCATCCACATAAAGCAAGAGAATAATGAAATCACCTTCAGAGAAATTTCGGAAAAACACACAATGATCGACCTTAGTCATCTTGTACCCATGTTCAATCATCATCGAGTTGAACTTTTGATACCATTGGCGAGGTGCTTATCTCAAACCATAAAGACTTTTTACCAATTTGCAAACATAGTCTTCTTTTCCTTTCTCTCGGAATCCATCCGGTTGCTCCATGTAAATTTCTTCATGTAGATCACCATGAAGGAAAGTCGTCTTCACGTCCATTTGCTCTACTTCCAAATCAAGACTAGCGGCTAGCCCAAGAACCACTCGAATAGATTGCATCTTCACAACCGGAGCAAAAATCTCGTCAAAGTCAACACCTTTCTGTTGTTTAAACCTTTTACCACCAAGCGAGCCTTGTATCTTCTTTGAGAAGTACACTTATCTTGCTTAATTCGATAAACCCGTCTATTCTTCAATGCTCTCTTACCCTTTGGCAACTTCACTAACTCAAAGGTATTATTCTCACGAAGTGATTGCATTTCATCCTCCATGGCATCCATCCATTTTTTTTGTTTTCATCCTCCAAAACTTCTTTAAAGCTTTCGGGTTCTCCACCATCGGTAAGAAAAACATACTCGTTTTAGGGGTATCGAACGGAATGCCTTTTATCCCGAATAAACCGCCTCAACTCATTAGAAGCAACCGGTTTCTCAACATTTTCAACCTCATTTTCAACAACATCTTCCGTAGCACCTACATTGACAATGTCATTAGGATTTAAAACATTATCAATATTCAAATCCATACCTTGATTTTCAATTGGAACATCTTCGAAAGTGATAGGGATAGAAGCAATAGTAGTTGAGTCTGTATCAACCATTTCTTCGTCTTCAAAAATCATATCTTTATTCTCAACTTTGTCTATGTCCTCAATGGTATAATCCTCCATGAATACGACATCACGACTACGAAGAAGTTTCCGTTGAATCAGATCAAAGAATCGATACCCAAACTCATCAAGTCCATACCCAACAAACACACATTTCTTTGACTTCTCATCCAATTTCGATCTCTCATCCTTCGGAATATGCACATAAGCCATGCATCCAAACACCCGAAGATGGTTGTAGGTAACATCTTTACCACTCCAAACATGATTTGGAACATCAAACTTCAACGGAACACGTTGAGTGAGGTTTAAAATATGTACAACCGTGCTCAATGCTTCTCCCCGAAAATATTTCGGCAACTTTGATTGAGAAAGTAAACATTTCACCCTTTCCACCAAAGTTCTATTCATTCTTTCGGCTAACTCATTCAATTGTGGTGTCTTTGGAGGAGACTTTTGATGACGTATACCTTGATCTTGACAATAATTGTCGAAAGGTCCAATATACTCTCCCCCGTTATCGGTTCGGATACACTTGAGTTTTTTATCGGTTTCTCTTTCAACCGATGCTTGAAACGACTTGAAAGTATCTAACACTTGATCTTTCTTTTTCAATGTATAAGCCCATGTTTTCCGAGAACAATCATCAATGAAAGTCACAAAGTAAAATGCACCACTAAGTGACTGTGTCTTCATCGGACCACACACATCGGAATGTACTAAATCCAACACTTCCGATTTCCTCTTTGGTTCGAATGACATAAAGGAAACTCGCCTTTTCTTACCCGCCAAACAATGTGAACACTTTCTCAACTTTGCATCAGAAACATCATTCAACACATTCTTATTTTCCAAAATGCTCAAACCTTTTTCACTCATATGACCCAAACGTTTGTGCCATAATTCTGATGAGCTATCATTGTCACAAGTGTTGATGTAGCACTTCGAAACCCCAAGTTGGACGACATACAAGTTCAAATTCCTTTTTTCCTTTAGAAACCACCATTGAGCCTTTCTTTAACTTCCACTCATTTCCTGAAAAATAATTATCATATCCTTCATTATCCAACTTTCCAACTGATAAAAGATTGAATCGAAGTTCCGAAATGTGTTTCACACCTTTAAGAACTATAGATGTCCCAATGCTAGTTTGACACAAATATCTCCCATTCCGATGACATTAGCTTGCCCATTATTTCCCATACAAACAACCCCAAAGTCACCGGTCTCGTAAGTTGAAAAAATATCACGTCTCGAGGTTGCATGAGAAGAAACACCACTATCAACCACCCAATTCATCTCATCACATGATAGATTGACATTCTCAATACAACTATCACAAACAATAAAGAAATCATCAACATGATAAGTGCAAAATGTACCTATTTTTGTATATATATTTTGTTGCATTTATCAATGCTTTGTGGTAAATATCGTGTGAATAAAACCTGATTTGTTTATAAATACGTTTACGATACCTTTTAGTGTATATACTGCGTATAGTGTAAATATCATTGAGTTTAATTGATTTTTTCTCAATTGTTGCAGGTATCCAATCAAGTATGTCTTGCCATTGTTGTATAGAGCATTTAATAAGCTTTCCAGCGCTTCAAACCGGGCGAAAAATGGAGTTACGGTTCAAAAGTTACGAATAAAACACTGCAGAATTTTTGTTGTTCTGGTGTGCTGCGCCCCTGCAGCGCCGGGCGGTATTTCCAGTGCCGGGCAGTATTTCCAGCGCCGGGGGCTCCATAACACTACTGGAACTTTCAAAATAAGCCGCCTTTCGCCGCCGGGCGCCCCAAACCACCGTCGGGCGATGCTGTGCGGGCTGAAACACCATTTAAGGCCAAAAACACTATTTTTTTAGGATGGTTTTGGGGTTTTGTGATCCCAACTCCATCAAACTTCATTTTTCATAGGATTAGCTTGAAAACAACGTGGAAGCTTTCATACGGATGAACCGGGGTGGATTTCTCATCGATCGGCTCTGACAATCCGTGAAGTGTTTGGTTCATTTCTCTTCTTCTTTGTGTTTTTCTTATATGTTGGGTTGTTGTATATGTATCTACTATGAACTCATATATATTTGTCGCCCATGGCGTTGTATAAAACTTACTTTACAAATCTTTATTGGTGATTGTCTCTGATTTTTGCTTTATGCCCGGGGTTTGAGTTGCGTTAGAAATAATCCTCGCAAACTTCGATTAGGGATGATTATTTGTTAGTTTCTGGACTCTAGAGATAGATTTAAGAGCTAACAATCTTCAATAGGCGTCAAAGCTTAATGCTTTCCGTATTTCGAGGCTTCGCTCACGAGAGTGACGAAGAGAGTGACACGGTTGTTGTCTCAACTTTGCGTTAGACATAACCCTTGTTGTGAGCGATGCTGGGTGATATTGAGGAATATTGTAGGTGGAGTATAACGGGTCGGTAAGTTTAAGTTTGTGAGGAGTGATTTATATGCATTGTCGGACGATTTTTTCTCTCTGAAGAATGATTTCTTTTTGTTTTAATGTTTACTTTAATGTTTTCTTGTTTGAAACTATTTTATTCCAAACTCATAAACGCGGGAGACTTTCGAACGACATTCTTTCCCTCGAACCGATCTCTGTGGACACGACATAAATCCCTGAGGGAATTCTTCCGAAAATAAAATATGTTTGCTTGCTTGCCCTATTCTTCATTCAACAAAATGGCGTCGTTGCCGGGGATTGGTTTTGATATTGAATCGCATTGCGATAGTTTCTTTGTTTTTGATTTTTGTATATATCGTATATATTGTCTGTTTCCATTATGTTTGTTCAAGTGTTGTATACATTTTGTTCCTGTAATGTTTGATTAAGTGTTTGGTTAGGACGCTTGCTTTTGGTTGCGCGGTGAGACATCACCATGGCATGAATGAGGAAGTTTCTAATTAAGCATCGTAAAGGCGTCGAGCTTACGACGTAAAACAAGCATGTTTTATAGTTTTTCTTTTCGAATGTTTTTGGTTGTTGTTTGCTCACAGATTTTGATTGACTTATTTGAGGATGCTTTTGTGATTTTCCAAGTTGGTTCGTTTCAACTTGCAGATGTTTGGTAATGATTTTGTTAAGTTCTGCACACGTCCGAGGTTTATGTTTATCGCTTTCTTGACTTTAGCATATTCATGATACTTAGGAATTTTACAAACTTCCATGCCATCCATTCTTTTGTATACTTGTTCTTTTGTGAATCACTTTAGTTTTCAACCTTTTTGTGAGGTGGCTTTCCATTGTTCATATATGCGCGGAGAACCAACATTCTTGTTCTAACTGGATTTTATTATGTTGAATCTTTTGTTTGTGTTGATTATATGAATGCATGAAAAGGATCAAGGCAATTGTTTCATTTTGAGCACAACCACCTTAGCCAAATAGTCAATTCACCTTGTGAGCGTGTGATCTTTCGTAACCCCTTTGAGCTTTTTGATCCATGTTTTATTTGAACTTAATGCTTGTCTATGAGTATTTAGTTCACTTATTTTTGAATGGATTTTGTTTTTTCTTGGACCTCAATTTTGTGTTGTTGTATGGATTTTTTCCTTGCCTTAGAAAGTAGGGAGTATTCACATGATGGTGCGGTTGAATTCAAGTTGGGGAGAGGATGATTGTATACTCATTGGTTGGATTCTATGAGGATTGAAAAAGAAAAGAAAAAAGAGAAAAATATGACAAAGAAAAGAAAAGAAAAAAGTGAAAAAGGAAGAAAAAAGAAAAATCCTTGAAAAAGGAAACAAAAAGAGTTTCAATAATTGTGCTAAATAAGTATTGTGTGTTGTGTAGCACTTGGGATTTTGGAAGAAGTTGGTTGAAATTTTGTGTGTGAATCTTTGTGAGTTTTCACTCCCTTAGGTTTAAGCAAGTTTTTGTTTCAATTACCTTTAGAAATTGCCCCTTGTTTGTTTACCCGACCACGCTACAACCTTGAAAAGTCCTTGTGATTCTTGCCTTTGTATGTTCAATATGAATTTGTGGATGTATGCATAATTTAGTCTTTTGTTTGCATGAGTGTTGTGTGAGTGTAAAGTACCTTATTGTGTGTTTTTCATCGACCGATGATTATTTTTGCTAGGTGTGATTCACTTTGGAACTTGTGTTGTTTTAGAATTTTTGGCATAATTTTTGTATTTTGCATTTGTTTCGTGACTATGTTGTCGTCGTAGTTTAGTGGTAAGTATTTACTTTTTGTGTGTACCGTTTTCATTTGAACCATTCATTTGTTTCCATTTTTCAAAACCTGTTGATTCGTCTTTCTATGGATATCTCTTTTGTGTTTTCAAGTTCGTTTAATTATTGTTTGTGGAAAAACAAGTATGTAAGTTGGGGAGAGTTGATAAGTGAAAAATGTACCTATTTTTGTGTATATGTTTTGTTGCACTTATCAATGCTTTGTGGTAAATATCATGTGAATAAAACCCGATTTGTTTATAAATACGTTTACGATACCTTTTAGTGTATATATTGTGTATAGTATAAATATCATTGAGTTTAATTGATTTTTTCTCAATTGTTGCAGGTATCCAATCAAGGATGTCTTTCCATTGTTGTATAGAGCATTTAATAAACTTTCCAGTGCTTCAAACCGGGCGAAAAACGGAGTTACGGTTTAAAAGTTACGAATAAAACACTGCAGAATTTTTGTTGTTCTGGTGTGTTGCGCCCCTGCAGGGCCGGGCGGTATTTCCAGCGTCGGGCGCTCCAGAACACTACTGAAACTTGCAAAATAAGCCGCCTTTCACCGCCGGGCACCCCAAACCACCGTCAGGCGATGCTGTGCGGGCAGAAACACCATTTACGGTCAAAAACACTATTTTTTTAGGATGGTTTTGGGGTTTTGTGATCCCAACTCCATCAAACTTCATTTTTCATAGGATTAGCTTGAAAACAACATGGAAGCTTGCATACGGATGAACCGGGGTGGATTTCTCATCGATCGGCTCTGACAATCCGTGAAGTCTTTGGTTCATTTCTCTTCTTCTTTGTGTTTTTCTTCTATGTTGGGTTGTTGTATATGTATCTACTATGAACTCATGTATATTTGTCGCCCATGGCGTTGTATAAAACTTTCTTTACAAATCTTTATTGGTGATTGTCTCTGATTTTTGCTTTATGCGCGGGGTTTGAGTTGCGTTAGAGATAATCCTCGCAAACTTCGATTAGGGATGATTATCTGTTAGTTTCTGGACTCTAGAGATAGATTTAAGAGCTAACAGTCTTCAATAGGCGTCTAAGCTTAATGTCTTCCGTGTTTCGAGGCTTCGTTCGCGAGAGTGACGAAGAGAGTGACACGGTTGTTATCTCAACTTTGCGTTAGACATAACCCTTGTTGTGAGCGATGCTGGGTGATATTGAGGAGTATTGTAGGTGGAGTATAACTGGTTCGTAAGTTTAAGTTTGTGAGGAGTGATTTATATGCATTCTCAGACGAGTTTTTCTCTCTGAAGAATGATTTCTTTTTGTTTTAATGTTTACTTTTATGTTTTCTTGTTTGAAACTATTTTAATCCAAACTCATAAAAGCGAGAGACTGTCGAACGTCATTCTTTCCCTCGAACCGATCTCTGTGGACACGACATAAATCTCGGAGGGAATTCTTCCGAAAATAAAATATTTTTGCTTGCTTGCCCTATTCTGCATTCAACACAACAATAGCAACATCTTCATTATTGTTACCTTCCTTTTTATCGTTGTTGTAGCTCTTCTTCTTGTTTTCCTTTTCAACTTACGGTAATACCTCTTTATGTGTCCTTTTTCTCCACAATGATGACACTCAATATGAGAGAATCTATTAGAGCCTCCTTGTGATTTACCACGTGAAGTTCCACGGTTACTTGAACCTCTACTTTGATTTCTCCCCTTTGATACGGTAATCAACACCTCGGAATGTGAAGAAGAACCTTGTGACTTACGCCTCAACTCCTTATTAAATACACTACTTTTAGCCAAGTCTATCGAGATGATACCATTCGGAGCGGAGTTAGACAAGGACATCCTAAAAGTCTCCCAAGAATTAGGCAAAGTACCAAGAAGCCATAAACCTTGAATTTCGTCATCAAAAGTAAGATTCATCTCCACAATTGATTTAGAATCCCTTGGAAAATGTTCAAGTGATCGGTCATTGATGAACCATCACTATACCTTAATGACATTAATTGCTTGAACAAGAACAACTTATTGTTTTCTGTCTTTCATGCATACAACTCCTCAAGTTTGGTCTAAAGAGAGCGAGCATGAGTCACCGAGCTCACAAGATTCAAAGCATTATCATTCACCCATAGACGAATATAACCACGAACTTGTCTATGCAACAAAGTCCATTCTTCATCACTCTTTCCATCGGGTTTTTCATTAGAGAAAACCGGTAATTGAAAACCTTTCACAAAAGCAAATCTTCCATTTTTCCTTTCCAAACATTATAATTAGAACCATTCAAACTCACCATCCTAGATGTGTTCGTCTCCATCGTTACACAAATCAAACCACGACTCTAGATACCACTTGTTGGGAGGAAATCCACAAACGCAACGAAATAAACCAACAAGACAATCTCTCCCAAATACCAAATGCAACGACAATCAACAAAATACATAAAACAACACAACAAGATTTTAGCGTGGAAAAACCTCTGTTAACTAGGAGTAAAAAACCAAGGGACCCATAGGCCACTTAAATCCTCCACTATTATCAATCACTGGGTACAAGCAAGGTTCTCTCTAACACAAGTTAAAGGCATACATAAACATCATCAAGATTTGCAATCAATCTTGGAATACAACAATAATCAAGAGAGACAAAAACAATCCAAAAACACGAAGAAATTCAAACCTCAAAGATAGACTCGTCAGACCAACATAGAAAGCTCCGAATCTAATGAAAATCGCTCCAAATTTGCTCCTATGAGTCATGAATGTTGTGTCAAAATTTCAGGACGATCCGACCGTTGGTTTTTGCGCAATATTCGATTTAGTGGAGCTGCTCTGTGCTAAAATAGGGTTGCGGGATTTCACTCTTCTCTCTACTTTTCTTGTTGTTTTTCACACACAATGGATAAAATTAACCTAATTCTCTTTGTTGGGTAATAACAAAGGCATAGAAACAAATGTGCCATTAACCCACATCAATTTGGGCCTCTCCAAATATGAGGGATAGGCCAACAGAAACAACCAATTAGAAGAGAGAAAATTTTAAATTTATTTAAAATTTAATTTCTTTTTTAATTGGAATCATGGGGTGGTTGTGATAATGGAGGTGGGAGAATATATATATTTTTACTTTTTAATTAATAAAAAAATTGTGATTGGTTGTTTGTAAAGCCAAATGTTATGTTTGTTTCTATCTAAGTTTTTTTCCTATGATGACTTGTCTTATAGTGTCCTTCGCCTTAACTTGCCTCCCTTTTAGAAAATTCGAAATTCAGACCAATGCTCTTCAAACTTGTAGATAACATTGTAAACCCAATTAACATGTGCTTCTTCTAGGTAATATACATTTATTAAAAACATATCATTCCAATTCCATTGTTAGTTCCTCAAACATCTGCATGAAAAATATTAGATAACCTTACATGCATGGCATGTTCTTTATAAGCACTCTACTAGACCATTTCGAATTCACTTTGCTCTATCACTTTCAACACAAATAATGTGAACCTACTACCTTCCCAAAACTAAATTAGGATGTCAAAATTATCCTAAATGGTCACCTGTGATAGAGAGTAGAATTATGGGTAATTTAAGTTAGAATAATAATTTAGTAAGTCATTTATATTATTAAATATGAGTATTGTTATTGGGCTCTTAGTAGTATTTGGACCTTTTAGGTTTATTATCCATTAAGAGTATTATATAATGTAGTCTCATAGAGACATTTGTGGGGAATGAAAATCAAAGTTATCTTTTATCTCTATTTTCTTAGTTTTCTTTTAGATTTATAGTTGTTTTCATACCTTGTTAGGGTTCTTGAATTTGCATCCTAACAATTGGTGCTTTCATCCATGTACTAAAATCCTCCTACCTATCCCACAAACCCCTCTTTTACATCTCCAATCACTTCCTCATTCCCATATTTTCCATGGGAAATATTTTCACCTTATTACACCAATCCATATGTTACAACTCCATCACCATGTTTGTATTTTAATCATGGGTATACACCACCTCCACCTAACCCATATTCATCATATTCTACATCTTATTATTCATACTACTACAACCATTCCTATCAATTCCATAACCCAATAAACAACTCCTCCATACTTGGTCATAAATATCAAACCCATTTTAGTCATAGAAGAAATTTTGAGAAACTCTTGAAAGTGTTTCATACTTATTTTCAAATCCGCAAACGGAACCAGAGATCTCGACTCGTCTCTTCCACTTTCACCCGCAGCAGATCTCAGAGTCTCTTACACCGGAGCTGCTTTGGTCAGATCTGTCCTGATTCCATCCGGAGTAAATTGACACCTTATTCTTTCACAACACCTGACGAGTTTCTCACCTCCACAATCCAGCTTGTGTTGCAATCCCTTGGTGTTACGGAAGTTAGACAAAGACAGATACAAAGATGGATTTGGAAATTACAGAGTTATGAAGTCAGCTCTAGGATTTAACCCAGCATCAAGGAAGACCGCTCGCAGACGAATCGGTAACATCTCCACCACAATTGAATCCATATGATTTTAACACTCATGTTCCACCTGTGATTTTGAGAAACATCATGGAGAATCCTGCTTGGTATACACAGTATACATCTTATCAAGCTGAGATATCTCAATGCCATCTTGAATCTTTGTTGAATTTTCAAACCGTGATTACTAATCTCACTGGTTTTCCTATGTCAAATGCCTCATTGCTCGATGATGGTACTGCTGATGCGGAAGCAATGTCTATGTGTAATAATATTCAAAAGGGTAAAAAGAAAACTTTCATTATTGCTAGTAATTGTCATCTGCAAACCATTGATATATGTCAAATGAAGGCCGATAGATTTAAGCTCAAGGTTGTGGTGAAAGATCTTAAGGATATTTATGCACCTGAGGTGTTTGAAGAATTGCCTGTTTGAGATGTTGTGATACTCCTCCTCGACCAACTCAACAGAGTCGTAGTTATCGCCACCGGCTACAATTCATGCTCCCACGTTTACGATTCATCTTCTAACAATAACCATGTTTCCACTAATGGCACAATGTCTGCACTTTATTCCATTCTTCTTCACAATCTCGACAAATTCATTACTAATGATAAGCAATTAACGACAACTCATAAACTTGGAACCGTTCCATCTCCACTTTTATCTAGATCATTGTCCAATGCCCTCTGCTATATACAGAGAGCTTTTCGTTCAAGAGCCTTTCACTGCTTAGAATTTCACGATATCGCTAATTTCATGATTCCGCCGAAACCGCCGGATCCTTGTTTTTGGCTAAACAATTCTACCACGCTTCCACCACCTTCTTTCAAGTGTTGCATCCACTAACTCTCAGAAATGGGTGTAGTGAAAGGTGTCATATTGGATGAATCACTATTCTTGGTTGGAGGAGATGGTGATGATGATAAAAATGTATTATCACTACAGCCAGGAGTTGAATCTCTCATCAACACACTATTTTTGTCCGAAACGCATGTTGGAATTGCTTATAGTTTTGATCTTCCGAAGGATAAGGCGGGAATGTCTAATGGACTAGAAACCATATGTGGACAAGCTTATGGAGCAAAACAATATCAAAAAATAGGAATGCAAACATACACATCTATCTTTTCTCTCATATTGTTTTCTCTTCCACTATCTTTCATTTGGATCAACATTGAAAACATACTTGTTTTCACAGGACAAGCCCTCTAATTGCACGCGAAGCAGGAAGATTCACAATTTGGCTTCTTCCAGCACTTTTTGCATATGCAATATTGCAACCACTAGCTAGATATTTCAAATACAAAGCATGCTTCTTCCAATGCTCTTAAGTTTTTGTGCCACTCTTGTTTTCCATATACCTCTTTATTGGGCTTTGGCTTTCAAGACATGATTTAATAATATTGGTGGAGCAATTGCAATGAGCATTTCCATTTGGTTAAATGTCATTTTTCTTGGATTGTACATGAGGTACTCTTCTTCTTGTACGAAAACTAGAGCTCCGATTTCTATGGAGCTGTTTCAAGGAATTTGGGAGTTTTTGCGCTTTGCTATACCTTCTGCAGTAATGATTTGCTTTGAATGGTGGTCATTTGATTTAATGGTCTTATTCTATGGGCTGTTACCGAATCCAAAACTCGAAACTTCGGTTCTATCAATTTGTCTCAATACCATTGCAGTTCTCTATACAATACCATTTGGAATTAGTGTTGCAGTAAGCACAAGAGTTTCAAACGAATTAGAAGCTGGGAATCCATTTGAAGCACGCGTTGTTGTATTAGGTGCCATGTCACTTGCACTCATAGAAGCAAGTATAGTGAGTGGAACCCTTTTTGCATGCCGCCATGTTTATGGCTAAGTTTTCAGCAATGATAAGGAAGTTATTGATTATGTCACTGTCATGGCTCCTTTGGTTTCTATATCTATTATATTGGACAACATACAAGGTGTTCTCACTGGGATTGCTAGAGGCTGTGGATGGCAACACCTAGGAGTTTATGTTAATCTAGAGGCCTTCTACCTCTGTGGGATTCCTGTTGTTGCTACATTGGAATTTTGGCTTCAAGTGCGAGGAAAAAGACTTTGGATTGGTATACAAGTTGATACTAAATGCTGATATTTTGATGAAATCATCTAGTGGTGATGATCTCAAACCTCTAGAGTTTGATAGCTTGAAATCTCTACCCACCACCAAAAGCACCGTCGTGGATTTTGGAGCTAGTAACGAGACTATTGACCTTAAGCTGGTTACGGATGCTGTAAATCGGCTTAGAAAAAGGCTTCGTCTCACAATATTTGGTTTTGATGTTGTTGCTCAGGGTTCCCAGTTTTCTTTAAATGATGTTGAGGTTATGATTGTTTAGTTTAAGCAATGGGATCCGACAGTAGGTTTAGAACCTTGAGGACAAGGTTCAAGTGAACCCGGCGGCAATGATAATAAGTAGAATTATGAGTAATTTAAGTTAGAATAATAATTTAGTAAGTCATCTATATTATAAAATATGAGTATTGTTATTGGGCTCTTAGTAGTATTTGGACCTTTTAGGTTTATTATCCATTAAGAGTATTATATAATGTAGTCTCATAGATACATTTGTGGGGAATGAAAATCAAAGTTATCTTTTATCTCTATTTTCTTAGTTTTCTTTTAGATTTATAGTTGTTTTCATACCTTGTTAGGGTTCTTGAATTTGCATCCTAACAATTGGTGCTTTCATCCATGTACTAAAATCCTCCTACCTATCCCACAAACCCCTCTTTTACATCTCCAATCACTTCCTCATTCCCATATTTTCCATGGGAAATCTTTTCACCTTATTACACCAATCCATATGTTACAAATCCATCACCATGTTTGTATTTTAATCATGGGTATACACCACCTCCACTTAACCCATATTCATCCTATTCTACATCTTATTATTCATACTACTACAACCATTCCTATCAATTCCATAACCCAATAAACAACTCCTCCATACTTGGTCATAAATATCAAACCCATTTTAGCCATAGAAGAAATTTTGAGAAACACTTGAAAGTGTTTCATACTTATTCTCAAATCCGCAAACGGAACCAGAGATCTCGACTCGTCTCTTCCACTTTCACCCGCAGCAGATCTCAGAGTCTCTTACACCGGAGCTGCTTTGGTCAGATCCGTCCTGATTCCATCCGGAGTAAATTGACACCTTATTCTTTCACAACACCTGACGAGTTTCTCACCTCCACAATCTAGCTTGTGTTGCAATCACTTGGTGTTACGGAAGTTAGACAAAGACAGATACAAAGATGGATTTGGAAATTACATAGTTATGAAGTCAGCTCTAGGATTTAACCAAGCATTAAGGAAGACCGCTCGCAGACAAATTGGTAACATCTCCACCACAATTGAATCCATGTGATTTTAACACTCATGTTCCACCTGTGATTTTGAGAAACATCATGGAGAATCCTGCTTGGTATACACAGTATACACCTTATCAAGCTAAGATATCTCAATGCCATCTTGAATCTTTGTTGAATTTTCAAACCGTGATTACTAATCTCACTGGTTTTCCTATTTCAAATGCCTCATTGCACGATGATGGTACTGTTGATGCGGAAGCAATGTCTATGTGTAATAATATTCAAAAGGGTAAAAAGAAAACTTTCATTATTGCTAGTAATTGTCATCTGCAAACCATTGATATATGTCAAACGAAGGCCGATAGATTTAAGCTCAAGGTTGTGGTGAAAGATCTTAAGGATATTTATGCACCTGAGGTGTTTGAAGAATTGCCTGTTTGAGATGTTGTGATACTCCTCCTCGACCAACTCAACAGAGTCGTAGTTATCGCCACCGGCTGCAATTCATGCTCCCACGTTTACGATTCATCTTCTAACAATAACCATGTTTCCACTAATGGCACAATGTCTGCACTTTATTCCATTCTTCTTCACAATCTCGACAAATTCATTACTAATGATAAGCAATTAACGACAATTCATAAACTTGGAACCGTTCCATCTCCACTTTTATCTAGATCATTGTCCAATGCCCTCTGCTATATACAGAGAGCTTTTCGTTCAAGAGCCTTTCACTGCTTAGAATTTCACGATGTCGTTAATTTCATGATTCCGCCGAAACCGCCGGATCCTTGTTTTTGGCTGAACAATTCTACCACGCTTCCACCACCTTCTTTCAAGTGTTGCATCCACTAACTCTCAGAAATGGGTGTAGTGAAAGGTGTCATATTGGATGAATCACTATTCTTCGTTGGAGGAGATGGTGATGATGATAAAAATGTATTATCACTACAGCCAGGAGTTGAATCTCTCATCAACACACTATTTTTGTCCGAAACGCATGTTGGAATTGCTTATAGTTTTGATCTTCCGAAGGATAAGGCGGGAATGTCTAATGGACTAGAAACCATATGTCGACAAGCTTATGGAGCAAACAATATCAAAAAATAGGAATGCAAACATACACATCTATATTTTCTCTCATATTGGTTTCTCTTCCACTGCCTTTCATTTGGATCAACATTGAAAACATACTTGTTTTCACAGGACAAGACCCTCTAATTGCACGCAAAGCAGGAAGATTCACAATTTGGCTTCTTCCAGCACTTTTTGCATATGCAATATTGCAACCACTAGCTAGATATTTCAAATACAAAGCATGCTTCTTCCAATGCTCTTAAGTTTTTGTGCCACTCTTGTTTTCCATTTACCTCTTTATTCGGCTTTGGCTTTCAAGACATGATTGAATAATATTGGTGGAGCAATTGCAATGAGCATTTCCATTTGGTTCAATGTCATTTTTCTTGGATTGTACATGAGGTACTCTTCTTCATGTGCAAAAACTAGAGCTCCGATTTCTATGGAGCTGTTCCAAGGAATTTGGGAGTTTTTGCGCTTTGCTATACCTTCTGCAGTAATGCTTTGCTTTGAATGGTGGTCATTTGATTTAATGGTCTTATTCTATGGGCTGTTAGCGAATCCAAAACTCGAAACTTCGGTTCTATCCATTTGTCTCAATACCATTGCAGTTCTCTATACAATACCATTTGGAATTAGTGTTGCAGTAAGCACAAGAGTTTCAAACGAATTAGGAGCTGGGAATCCATTTGAAGCACGCGTTGTTGTATTAGGTGTCATGTCACTTTCACTCATAGAAGCAAGTATAGTGAGTGGAACCCTTTTTGCATGCCGCCATGTTTATGGCTAAGTTTTCAGCAATGATAAGGAAGTTATTGATTATGTCACTGTCATGGCTCCTTTGGTTTCTATATCTGTTATATTGGACAACATACAAGGTGTTCTCACTGGGATTGCTAGAGGCTGTGGATGGCAACACCTAGGAGTTTATGTTAATCTAGAGGCCTTCTACCTCTGTGGGATTCCTGTTGTTGCTACATTGGAATTTTGGCTTCAAGTGCGAGGAAAAAGACTTTGGATTGGTATACAAGTCGATACTAAATGCTGATATTTTGATGAAATCATCTAGTGGTGATGATCTCAAACCTCTAGAGTTTGATTGCTTGAAATCTCTACCTACCACCAAAAGCACCGTCGTGGATTCTGGAGCTAGTAACGAGACTATTGACCTTAAGCTGGTTACGGATGCTGTAAATCGGCTTAGAAAAAGGCTTCGTCTCACAATATTTGGTTTTGATGTTGTTGCTCAGGGTTCCCAGTTTTCTTTAAATGATGTTGAGGTTATGATTGTTCAGTTTAAGCAATGGGATCCGGCAATAGGTTTAGAACCTTGAGGACAAGGTTCAAGTGAACCTGGCGGCAATGATAAAGAGTAGAATTATGAGTAATTTAAGTTAGAATAATAATTTAGTAAGTCATTTATATTATTAAATATGAGTATTGTTATTGGGCTCTTAGTAGTATTTGGGTCTTTTAGGTTTATTATCCATTAAGAGTATTATACAATGTAATCTCATAGAGACATTTGGGGGGAATGAAAATCAAAGTTATCTTTTATCTCTATTTTTTTTAGTTTGCTTTTAGATTTATAGTTGTTTTCATACCTTGTTAGGGTTCTTGAATTTGCATCCTAACAACCTGTTTAACTTTGTGTTGACTATGAAATGATATGATTAATATATTTTGTAAGACTAAATTAACCAGCATAGGAACTGTGTAAGACTGACAATGTAGATGTTGTGTGCATATGAAGAACTAAATATCAATATACTGTTTAATAACAACTACATTGTCTTTATGTTTTTACTTGAGTAATAAGTAATGAAAGCATATGATATTTATCTTAGTAATCACTATTATAAACATTTTTCATTCATATCTACTATGCCAAATCGTTGACCAAGTTCTCTATAAACAAACTATCATAAAACTTCCAACTGATAGTTTGACATTTGTAGTAATGTGTAAGTTTAGTCCTGATAGAAAGTAAACATTATTATGATTGATCATTAATATGTCTTGCAACTGATAGTAATTTCTAGAAGTTTATTACTTTTTTTTCAAATTCCTTAATATGCATACTGAATGGAACAAATGTGCAACTATATATCGAGTGTTCTATGATGGATCAAAGAACGGATATGAAATTAATGACAATTAAGAACACACGATTACTTAGATTTCAAGCGCTAAAAGAAAAGCAGTATAAACGACTCAAGACCAGTTCTCAAGTACTAACTCACACGAAAACTACAATGGTCATACCAACATCCTCAAATCCTAAAACTCCCATTGCTGAAATTACACCATCCATGACTATCTAAAAACCAATAGCTCAAGTAATTTCCAAAGGAAGAGAGCTAGCTAAATGTTAAGTTTAGAGCTTCAAACAAGTGTTCTATTATAAGTTTGACAATACACTTTTTATCTAACTGAACTTTATTTTAAATTTAATTCCACTACACTATATTACATTCATATATATTAATAATAGTAGAAATATCCTATATAACAATAATATTTACATGTATGGACGCATGAGTATTTAACTAGTTTATCATATCTAACTAGCATTTCATTTTTTTCATCACATTATTTTTTTAAAGTCTCAAAGTCTCAAATTTTTTTAAAGTCTCAAATTGTTCTAATAAATAATATATATAGGTGTGCATTAACAACATACACCTTAGTGTATTTTTATGTGGGGCCCACCAATTTTGGGTGGGCCCACATTAGAAAGATGAAGAAAAACTTTTTTTAAAAAATAGATGTAGTGTATTTTTGTATGGGGCCCACCAATTTTGGGTGTATGTTAGCATTTCCCTATATATATATATATATATATATATATACTCCAATATTATTTTTATGCAATAGTCTTTTAAATTTTTTGGCATTAAATATAAGCAATCTATAATATAAGAAAAGTTGATGTTCTGGAAAAGTCATATTTTCCCCTTTCTCTTTTTTTTTTTTTGCCACATCTCCAATTTGAGGGTAATTTAGGTTCAAAATTTACTTTATGCAACTAATGATGTCACATGATTCTATCCCAACTACATACTTATTGTATTTTGCCTTTGCTGGTTAGATTGGAATTAATTGATGATGTCATATGGTTCTATTATAATTTTTTCTTTCCAAAATTTTACTTTATGTGTACCTTTCTTTCTGACTCTTCTCTTTCTTCTCTCTCACCGTACTATCACTTTTTCTTCCTTCTTCCTCTTCTTCTTCCTTCTTTCTCTCTTTCTTCCTTCTTCCTCTTCTTCTTGCTTCTTCCTCTTTTACACATCGTAATGATAATCTTCTGAAAAACAAATTCAGATTTGTTATCAACAATATCGCTTTCGAAGCCCTATTGTATAAATCTTCCTCTTCTGAAAAACAAATCCAGATTTGCATATTTTTTGGTTTTGTATAGATTTGTCTTTAACCTTTTGATTTTGAGGTTTTTTGTTCTATCTTCTTGTGTTGATTCTAGCTCAGATCATCATCATAACTAAAAACTGTACATTACATTTCATTTTTCAGGTTTATGGAAATGCACGAAAATTCGCTAAGATTGGAATTCCATAATGGAGAAGGTAATCAAAATTATTAAGTTTTATCACATATCTTGAATCGCTTAATGTGATTGTAGATTTTTTTTATTTTGTATAGATTTGTATAGATCTGCTTGTAACGTTTCTATATTTTGGTTTTTTGTTTTCTCTTCTTTTGTTTCCTGCTCAGATCTGCATTGAGGAACCATTGATATTGATTTTTCTGCTACAATTGGAACTCACTGCTATAGATTTAATTTTTTCCCTCTTTCTTTTGTGGTTTTTGTTGTTGTTCTGTTTCTGTATTTATGTTGCTTGAAAGTTACGATTATTGTTGCGGTTAGTTTGTATTTGTTCTACTTTATTTTGTTTTTCTTTTTACAGGTTTTTAATTATTGTTGATTGTTGAATTTATGGTTGAAAAAATAGAGATGAAGTTTTTGATGTTTGATGGGATTTGTTCGGAGATTTTAAAGGTTAGAGATTGACGATGCTTCATTTTCTTCAATAATAATGTTTCTCTCTTTTGTCTTTTTCTCACACCATTTCCAAAACTTTACTGACTTTTGTTTCACACAAACTCTTTCGATCAAAATCCAAAGAGTTTCGTAATCTATGCTATGGTGAACATGATGGAATGGCAGAAACAAGTTCAGAACGAGAATGTCGATGCGATGTATGTCAAAGTCATGAATGATGAACAATTAGAAACTCTCAGGAAACAAATTGTTGTTTATGCAATAATTTGTGAACAACTTATTGAGATTCATAAAACACTCTATGCTCAACAAGATCTTGCAAGTATATTAATTCTTTACCCTAATGCATTCTTACCTCATCAATAGTTTTCTTCAGAATTAATTTTCAATTTTGAGAATTAATATTTCCTTTTCATTTTAGAAGTTAACCTAAAGTTAGGGCATGTTTGGAATCACAGTAATTACATAGTGAGTTTTTGTTATGTTGCAGTGTGGTATATCTTTTCTGAAAAATTCTCATTCATTCATGAATTTTACGGCGGATCTGACGTTTTCAGTGATTTCACGGCGGTGTGTGATTTCGCGGTGGTAGATCTATTGTAAAACTCCAAACTTTCTGCATATATTTTGTGTATATATTAATTGGTATTTTATATGTTCAGATTTTAGGGTTTCTTCTCCATACATATATGTGCAGATTTTAGGTTCCATGCACCAGAAATAATGATGGTAAAAATCTGTGTTTGATGGAGAGGTGACTATTGAAAAAATTAAGGTACTCTTTTTCACTGTTTATTTAGCCTCTGTTAGTATTTCAAAAACAAGTTTTACTGATTTAAATGAAATGATGTTAAATTAGAGACATTGAAGAAAAGTTAAAAGATGAGAATTATAGCTTAAATCAGAAGTCCATAGATAAACTTATAAATAGAGTAATATTCTATATCTTTCTTCACTAAAAGGTTATTTAACTTCATTATTTATTTATTTCTAATTATAAAATCGGTATTTTGAACATTCTTTTAAGATTATTTAAGTTTGGTTCGATATACAACAACTAAGAAAGCACAAGAATGGTGTTGTTAAAGGTTATTTTTTTGCATTCTACCTGTTTGATAAAGGGTACATGTACTTAATGGTCATCCAAAATAACTAAGAGGTTATATAATAATTTTCAAATGTGTAATATTTCATTGTTTTGATTATTTTGTTTCTATGTAATTTTTCACCTCATAATAAGAATATCAATATAAAATTTTATTGCTTTATTTTGTTAATTTTATTTTTAGATTTGTCAAAACTTGGGTGATATGTCATACTTTGCTGGAGTTGAGAAGAAAGATGATAGAGTCCCTTTCAATTTCAATTATTACTATTTTTCTATTTGATTTTTTTTCATACTGAATTGCATTAATGACTTTTCATTCTACAACATAAATTGGGAATTGGATCCTTTTTGTTGGACAACACTCCATAAACTAGCATGTTATTTTTAGTAGAAAAAAAATCCTCAAGCAGATTTGATTTTAAAGTTTCCCTTTCTTTCTGCTTCTGAAGTTTCTCAATGGAAATTATTGTTTTCTATTCTCTTTTGTTTTAGTAATTATTTTTTGAAATCGGTAAATATTTAATTATTTTTAACTAATATTTTGGGTGAGCTATTGTGTTGTAATGTCTAATGCTCATTTTTTCGGTTTTTTCCTTTCGAAGTTTTAATGTTAACGTATTATATGATTTTTTTTTTCTTTTTAATTAATTTTTATTGAGTAGTCTAGAGAAGGTGAAAAGAATTTTTTCAGTTACTTACACGTGTGGTACTCTTGAGTGGTCTTGCTGAGATGATCATGATGAGATAAATGTATAACTGAGAGGATCATGATGAACTTTTCCATTTTAGGTCATGGTTTTCTTGAGTGGTTTTGCTGAGTATCCCTTTTAATTACTTGCTCTTTCTTCTCACCTTCTCTCTTTTGTATTTTCAGTAATTCCTTTCTCTTTCTTATTATATTCTATCTTTCTCTTTCTTATTATATTCTATATTATGCCCATTCACTCTATTATTAACAAGTGATTTTTTCAGGTTTGTTACACATTCAAATCTCGCATAAACAAGAACAACAATAACACAAGTAAGTCTATGATTCATTTACTTTTTTCTTTTTATATGTTCTTAAGTATGATTAAACTTTTTTTAATTTCTATTTGATTATAGATTTACCTATGTTTTATAAAAGAAAAAAATAAATTTTAGAATAATTTTATTCAAATCTAGAAAAAATTATATATATATATATATATATATATATATATATATATATATATATATATATATATATATATATAATGAAAATATGAAAAAATAAAATATATAGGCATAGTTTTTTTTTTCCTGGAGAGACAAATTTATATGTTTTGTCATAAACAGTGGTTGTTATAATGAGTGAGTGGAGAAAAAAATGATTTTTTATGTTTTGTAAAATAAAAAAAAATAGAGAACGAAAATGCTAAAGTTTTGTGTGAAATATTTCAGATTTAATTAAAAAATTTTAACTATTTTTAGGAAAAACACAAATCGACGAAAAAAAAGAATTAATAATAAAATTGCAAATTCATACAAACATTTTATTATGTTTCATATTTGAAGTAGTAGTCATAATCAATTTTTTTAACGTTTAAAAAAAGACAGATCTGAAATTAAAAAAAATATTAAATTTGTTTGTAATTTACTTTTTTTTGAAAAATTATTTATATTTTAAAAGTGTCTTTTTTATAAAGTAAGAAGTACTTTTTTTTATAAAAGTCAATTTTATCAATATTCCAGATCTTACAAATAAATAAATAAATATTTAATTATATTTATTTCATATGAAAAATTTATAGTTGATGATGTGGGCAAAAAACGGGGAGGGCGGGGCGGTCATAGTTGATGATGCGGGCCTAAAACCTATTCTCACCCCGCAAAAATGTGAGGGCGGGGCGGAGAAATCTCGCGGGCACTGTACCTTTTAAGCTTAAAAATGCAAAATTTTATGTATATGCTAGTGCCCGCGAAAGCCTGCGAAGAAAACGGAGTGGGACGGAGCGGACACATTATAGGATGAGGGCCTAAACTTTTGACCCACCCCACACTAAAGTGCGGGTAAAACAGACATGCCTAACGGGCCGGGCCCGTTTTGCCACCCCTAAGTTTGGGTATGAGTGGATAGTGTGTGTGACATGTAATAAGTTAGAAAGAAAAATAATGTTGATCATTAAACCATTCATAAATATTAAATTTTAATTTATTATTTTGTTTCAGCTAACCAAGATAAATAAATGAAGAGAGATGGAGGATAAGATTTCTGAATAAAATCTATATTAACCCATGAGAATAAGATATGGTGATAATAGATGCAGTCAAGACAGATTGGATGTAAAATTATGATGATTGAAATTTTGATATTGCATAATAAATTACAGTAAAGTCGTGTAGATTGGATAATCATAATTACCTACACCTTGATGTGGTGTAGAATGGATAGTCATAATTACCTACCCTTTGATGCATTGAAATTCATATGGGTTATGTGAAGTCTTTCTGAGAGATATTTATTCTTTAAAAATATATGTCAGTTTGAAACATCAAGTTAAAAAATATGATGAATATGATTTGTGAGCAACATTTTTACTGATTATAAACAAAGCAATGTATTATTTGTTAGGTTAATATTAATTTACTTAATTCTAATTGAGCATTTATTTTATAACATTGTGATTTCAAATTTTTTTAATACTTTATTATTATAATAATAATAATAATAATAATAATAATAATAATAATAATAATATGGAATTCTGTAAGGAGAAAAAATATTTTATTAGACGGTATTAATCACTTATGTTTTTTGTTTCTCTAGGGGTTGTTTGAAAGTTTGTTTTTGGAGGGTATTGGAGGGAAAGACTTTGGAGGATTGTGTCTAATATTTTTTAAAAGTTTAAAAAACAATATACTACATTAGCTTATAAAATCATATTGTTTTTTAAATTAAAAAAAAAATCAAAAACATTTCAAAATATAGACGCAACGAACCTTCTACAAAATCCTTCAAAAACCAACTTCCAAATAACCCCTTAGTTTTTTATCTAAATAGAAAAACAAATCAACAACGTGGTTATTTTGATATTTTTATTTTATTTCATTTTTGTTAGCTTTCAATATTTTACTTATTTAAAAAAATTGAAATTGCAGGAATAATAAAATATAAAAAAATGCATGCTTATTCAATCTATTTTTTTAATAGAATTAAATAGAATTTAAAGAAGAAAAACACAAAAATATGAGTAAAATAAGAATAAATGCAGTTGAATGTACTATATTTAATGACTTTGGATTTGTTGTATTATTTATATATGTTATTGATATATAAAATAATTTTATTAGTAATTTAAGTGGGACAATTATATATAATTATGATTGAATAATTTAATAAGAAACCATCTTTTTATTAAAATAAATTTTAATCAAATCACTATAAATAATAGGTAGTATGTGGAAGACTTTGAAATATGCGTAAAGTTGATGTGATAGATCAGTAAATTATGTACAAGAAAATTAAAAATTGATATAGTGTTTTTTAACAAAAAAGTACATATTTAAATACCACTGTTCTAGGTCTTAGCTACCACTATTATAGAAATAAGTAAAATACTATGTAATACAAACACTTTTATATTTTGTAGCTCATGTAACAATATATTTATATTATCCATTTATATGGGTTAAAGCTTATATTCATAAATGTATTTACTTAATATATTATTATAAATATGATAGTACAAACAATGTTTTTGTATATTATACTTTAGATAACCAATCATTACAAACAATGTTTATGAAAAAAAAATGGGTCGTTTATTAATATTTATATAATTACAAAATAATTGAATAAATGTGTCATTTATTAAATTTTATATAATACTTTAGTAATGATTGAATAAATGTTTCATTATACGGAGAAAATATGTATTGTTGATCCACGTATTTTTATAAACAATGTTATTTTATATATCAAATAAAATTTATTATTGATCTAAATATTTTTGTTATATAAGAAAAAAATACTATTGATATAAACAGGTACAATTTTAATTTTGATTTTAAAATTTTTTATATACGAAAAAATATTATTGTTATAAACAGGCACAACTTTAATTTTGATCCATTTTGTTTTATATAAGATAAAATAATACTGTTATAAACGGGGACAACTATAATTTTGATTCAAATATTTTTATATACGAAAAAATACAATTGTTATAAACAGGCACAACTTTAATTTTGATTCAAATCTTTTTATATACGAAAAATACTATTGTTATAAGCGTGCACAACTTTAATTGATTCAAATTTTTTCATATTGGAGAAAATACAACTGTTATAAACGGGGACAACTTTACTTTTGATTCAAATATTTTTATATACGAAAAAAATACTATTGTTGTAAATGGGCACAACTTTAATTTTGATTCAAATTTTGTTATATACGAAAACAATACTATTGTTATAAAATGACACAACTTTAATTTTGATTCAATTTTTTTATACAAGATAAAATACTACTGTTATAAACGGAGACAACTATAATTTTGATTCAAATATTTTTATATACGAACAAAATACTATTGTTATAAACAGACACAACTTTAATTTTGATTTAAATTTTTTTATTTACGAAAAAATATTATTGTTATAAACGGACACAACTTTAATTTTGATTCAAATTTTTTTATATAAGATAAAATACTACTGTTATAAACGGGGACAACTATAATTTTGATTCAAATATTTTTATATACCAAAAAAATATTATTGTTATAAACGGGCACAACTTTAATTTTGATTCAAATCTTTTTATATACGAAAAAAAATTATTGTTATAAACGGGCACAACTTTAATTTTGATTCAAATTTTTTCATATAAGATAAAATACTACTATTATAAACGAGAACAACTTTAATTTTGATTCAAATATTTTTATATATGAAAAAAATATTATTGTTATAAACGGTCATAACTTTAATTTTGATTCAAATTTTTTTTATATACGAAAAAATTATTATTGTTACAAACGGACACAACTTTAATTTTGATCCAAATTTTTTTATATACGAAAAAAATACTATTGTTATAGACGGACACAACTTTAATCTTGATTCAAATTTTTTATATACAAAAAAAATACTATTGTTATAAACAGGCACACCTTTACTTTTCAATAGTTTTTTAATCATATTATTATTATTGATATTTTTGTTTGTCTTTCATCTTCTACATGTATTATTATTTCAACTTAATTTTACTATTATTCTTAAGTTTTAATCATATTATTATTCTTAAGTTTACTATTTTTCTTTAGTTTCATTTGTTTTTTGTCTACCTATTCATTAATATTTATTGTTTAATATTTTCAATCATTATTGCATTATTTGAATTTATATCAATAATTAATTTAATTCCGTCTTTTACAACACACAACAATTTCTTATACTTACCAATACAAATTTTTAATTTCAATCATAGCTATTTTTATAATTTTACCATTTTTGTTCAAATTGATTAACAACAACGCGTCCATAACATAAAATCTTCGAACATACATGCTCGTGCGAACACACGAGTTAGTTACTAGTTGTCAATAAATTTATGTATATTTAATGTTATTATTCCAAAACTATGGTTGCATTAATTACTTAATATTATTAGAGAATGAAATTTAATTAAAGATACTAGTATTTTAATAATTGTAATATTTATTTTACATAAATTCAACAAAATAAAATACACTTAACTATTATTCTTAATAAATGTTATTTTTTTTCTTATAAATACACTTAACTATAGGGGTGGCAAAACGGGTCCGGCCCGTAGGGCATGCCCGTTTTACCCGCACTTTAGTGCGGGGTGGGCCAAGGGTTTAGACCCTCACCCTCTAATGTGTCCGTCCCGCCTCTCCCCGTTTTCTTCGCGGGCTTTTGCGGGCACAAACATTTACATAAAATTTTGCTTTTTTAGCCTTAAAAGGTAAAGTGCCCGCGGGCTTTCCCCACCCCGCCCTCACTTTTTGCGGGGTGGGCCTAGGTTTTAGGCTTGCATCCTCAACTATGACCGCCCCGCCCCACCCCATTTTTTTGCGGGCATTTACGGGGCGGGCCTAAAACGGGGCGGGCATGCCCGTTTGCCACCCCTACTTAACTATATATTGGGTGTAATACCCCGTATTTTTTATAACGCTCTGGATAATATTAGTTGAGATCAGTTGAGATCCAGTGTGCTCTGAGTATTTTAACTGATGAGATAATTAGAGCAACTGATGAACTCAGAGCTGATCAGATTAATATTATCTAATTCTAAGGTTTTATTAATTGGTGCGTTTGAGATAATTTGGACTTTTAGCAGTGTTACTAATTGATGATATTTTCCTATATCATTTCCTTTTCCCTCATTTTGCAAAAGATAGTAACATTGGAGAGAGAAAGTAGAGAGAAGAAAGAAGAAAGGAAAGAAAAAGGGAGAAAAGGAAAGAAGAGAAAATCCAAGAGTTCAAAATCAAGAATCATCCTCTCATCTTTATCAATTCATCTCAGCTTCTTCATCATCATCTTCTAATCCAGGTGGGTTCTAGATAGAGACTTTAGAGTAGAATTTCTTGAGGTTTTAGAGTTAGGTTGGATTTTGGGAAAAATGGGTTTTTTTGCAGAATCAAAGAATCTAACGGTTGAAGTGTGTTATAAATTGAGTAGCATGATTAAAATATGTGTAGAATCATCTATTGATAATTCTTATGAAGTTTGGATTTGGTTGAAAATCTTAGGGTTTTGCGTAGAAACTATGTGTTAATGTTGGAAATCATGTTTTATGAAGTTTATGGATAAACCATGATAGAACCATGATATTATGCCTCTATTGGTTGTTGGGTATGGTGTTGAGGATGAATTTGTAGGTTGGAAGTTGCTGTCAAAGGGTTTAGATCCTGTAAAGGCTCACGAATGAATAGCATGTGTGGAAAGAATTTTCTTGATAGATGCACTGTAGTGAAGAGAATAAGGTGGTTTTTGCTTTGCATTCGTTGAAGGGTCCTGCCATGAGGTAGTGGGAGAGTGTGTCGGCTCTTATGACTATTCAGGGTGTGCCCAAGGTCTGGGAGCAATTCAAGGCAATTTTCATGGAGAAATATTTTCGTAGCTTCTTGAGGACTCAGAAAGAGTTTGAATTTCAACAGTTAAGACAGGGTAGTATGACTGTGGCCAGTTATGCTGAAAAGTTTGAGGACATGGCTACTTATTCTAGGCAGGCTATGTATGCTTCGGATGAACGGTGGAAAATAGACCAATTTCTGTGTGGGCTAAAAGATGAAATTTCTCATAGTGTATCTCAGAGGGAGTTCACTACTTATGCAGAAGTTCTAAGGCAATGCTATGTGGCGGAGCATAGTTTGAAGAAAGTGCAAGCTGAAGGTGTTGCAAGTAGGGTGAATCAAGGTGATCGTGGGAGAGCGAGTCAACAGTTTGGGCCAAGATCACAAGCTTTCAAAGGAAAGCAGGTTTCTAGACCTAATGTTGTTCCTCTGTGTAGGGCGTGCAACCAACGTCATTTTGGGAAGTGTGCCGATGGGGGTCTTAGGTGTTATAATTGTAATGGATTAGGTCATGTGGCTAGAAATTGTACTCAGAATAGAAACCAAGTGCAAGGGAGGAGTACCGGAAGGGTTTATACCTTGGATGCAAGGAAGGCGAAAGGTGACAACTCTTTGATTGTGGGTACGTGTTTCGTTAATGGGCATCCTTGTTTTGTTTTATTTGATTATGGGGCAACACATTCTTTTGTGTCAATACGGTGTATAAAGCGACTTGGGTTGCAAGCTATTCCTTTGTCTCTTCCTATGGTGGTCATTACCGCAATGGATGAAATGGTTGAGACACCGTTGATGTGCGAAAACTGTGTTTTGGCTGTTAATGGTAGAGTTTTCCATATTGACCTTATTTGTTTACCGCTTAAGAAAGTGGATGTCGTTTTGGGGATGGATTGACTTTCTGCTAATTCGGTGTTTATTGGGTGTGAGGAAAAGTTAATCATCATTCCATCTGTTGAGGCTACCCCGAAGGATGTGTTAACAACTATTTTAGAAGGTACGGTGGGAATGATAAATTTCTTATTTGAGAAGGAGAAATCTGTTTTATTGGTTCTTACTAAGGAGGGGAGTAGTGACCAGCAAGTGCTGAGTATTCCTATAGTCCGTGATTTTCCCGAAGTTTTTCCTAAGGACGTTACTTCTCTTCCTCCGGAGAGAGAAGTTGAGTTCTCTATTGACCTAGTACCGGGAATGGCTCCTATATCCGTTTCTCCTTATCGGATGGCACCGTTTGAATTAAGAGAATTAAAGGACCAATTGGAGGACTTGATGGCTAAGCATTTTGTTAGACCTAGCGTTTCACTGTGGGGAGCTCCAGTTTTGTTGGTAAAGAAGAAAGATGGTGGAATGCGTCTGTGCATTGATTATCATAAGTTGAACAAAGTCACCATTAAGAACAAGTACCCCTTACCCAGGATAGACGACCTGTTAGATCAATTGAAAGGAGCATGTGTGTTCTCGAAGAT
Organism: Lathyrus tuberosus; assembly: GCA_022829125.1. Lineage (NCBI taxonomy): Eukaryota > Viridiplantae > Streptophyta > Magnoliopsida > Fabales > Fabaceae > Lathyrus > Lathyrus tuberosus. The sequence goes on from JALAZF010000452.1 coordinate 4,335,055, forward strand.
TGATTTACGGTCGGGTTATCATCAGATCTGTGTGAAGGGTTCTGATGTGCCTAAGACTGCATTTAGAACCCGTTACGGCCATTAAGAATTCTTAGTGATGCCTTTCGGTGTGACTAATGCTCCAACTGTTTTTATGGATTACATGAACCGTATATTTCAAGCTTACTTGGACCAATTTGTTGTGATCTTTATTGACGACATTCTTATTTATTCTCGTACTCCACAAGAGCACGGGGAACATCTGCGAATTGTATTATCGGTATTGCAAGAGAAGCAACTTTTTGCTAAGTTAAGCAAGTGTGAGTTTTGGATGACGGAAGTTAATTTTCTTGGTCACGTTATATCTCAAGGTGGTGTGGCAGTGGATCCATCGAAGGTAGAAGCAGTGATTAATTGGGAGAGACCAATGAATGCTTCGGAAGTTCGAAGTTTCTTGGGATTGGCAGGTTACTATAGAAGGTTTATCAAAGGTTTTTCTCAATTGGCCCTACCAATTACAAAACTTACTCGAAAAGATTGTGCTTATGAGTGGGATTCAGGTTGTGAACAAAGTTTTAAGAAATTGAAGGAAAGTTTGACGACTGCTCCTGTGTTAATCATTCCTGATCCTAACAACTCTTACGAAGTATTTTGCGATGCTTCTAAGATGGGATTAGGGAGTGTTCTAATGCAAGGCGGTCAAGTGGTAGCTTATGCTTCTCGACAATTAATAGTTCATGAGAAGAATTATCCAACTCATGATTTGGAACTAGCAGCGGTTGTGTTTGCACTGAAGGTGTGGCGCCATTATCTTTATGGTGTGCGTTTTGAAATGTTCAGTGACCATAAAAGTTTGAAGTATTTATTTGACCAAAAGGAGTTGAATATGCGGCAAAGAAGGTGGATGGAGTACTTAAAGGATTATGACTTAGAATTAAAGTACCATCCAGGAAAAGTGAATAAAGTAGCAGATGCTTTGAGTCGGAAAATGTTTCGTAGTGCCGAATTGATGATTTTGGAGTATGCTTTGTTGGAAAAGTTTAGAGATCTTAATCTCCAGTTTGTGTGGACTCCGAATGGTGTAATTATGGGAAATTTGAATGTTAATTCTACTTTAAGAGAGGAGATTCAATAAGATCAAGTTTTAGTGGAGAAGTTCCAAGAGATGTTACTTCAACCGGGTTTTTCACGATCAGCAGATGGGATTGTCCTGTTTAACCAAAGGATTTTTGTTCCGAATGATGCGGTATTAAAAAGAAAATTTTTGGATGAAGCTCATAAAGGTACTTTTACGATACATCCTGGTTCTTCAAAGATGTATCGGGACTTAAAGAAGGATTATTGGTGGCCAGGAATGAAAATGGATATTGTGGTGTATGTGTCAGAGCGTGCAGTGTGCCAACAGGTGAAGATTGAACACCAAAGACCGGGAGGTCTGTTACAACCTTTAGAGATTCCAGTTTTGAAATGGGATAGTATTTCTATGGACTTTGCAGTAGGTTTGCCCTGTACGCAAGGTGGTTACGATTCTATTTGGGTGATTGTGGATCGACTAACAAAATCTGCGCATTTCTTAGCCGTGAAGACTACTTACAAGGCAAGTCACCTTACAAGGTTGTTTATTTCTGAAATTGTGAGATTGCATGGTGTTCCCTCTAGCATTGTGTCCGATAGAGATCCAAAGTTTACTTCAAGGTTTTGGAAGGTTTTTCAACAAGCTTTGGGTACGAAGTTGCGTTTGAGCACGTCGAATCATCCTCAGATGGATGGTCAGACTGAGCGAACAATACAAACGATGGAGGACATGTTAAGAGCTTGTGTGATGGAAAGTAGAGGAAATTGGAAAGAACTTTTACCGTTGATTGAGTTTTCTTATAACAATAGTTACCATGCGAGCATCGGTATGGCTCCTTACGAAGCATTGTATGGGAGAAAGTGTAGAACACCTTTGTGTTGGGCGGAGGTTGGTGAAGATAGACTTTTGGTACCCGAAATTATTCAAGAGACTACGGAAAATATTCGAATTATCCGTGAGAAAGTCAAACAAGCACAAGATCATCAGAATAGTTATGCGGATAACCGTAGGAGACCGTTAGAATTTGAGGAAGGTGTCAATGTGTTTTTGAAAGTTACTCCGAGATTGAGATTGAAAGGACCATTTAAGTCACGCAAGTTAAGTCCGAGATACGTGGGACCATATCAGATCTTAGAAAGGATCGGAGAAGTAGCATACAGATTGGCCTTACCACCCTCTCTGTCAGAAATGCATGATGTTTTTCATGTGTCTCAGCTTCAGAAGTTTATTCCTGATCCTCTTCAGCCAGTTTTACCGGAATTAGTGGAAATAGAAGCAGACTTAACGTTTGAACCCCAGCCGAGCCGTATTTTGGGAAGAGAAACAAAGGTAATAAGGAACAAATACATTCCTCTTGTTAAGGTGCAATGGGATGTGACGCATCCGGGTGATGCTACTTGGGAACTAGAATCGGAGATGAAAGATGTTTACCCTCATTTGTTCAAGTAATCTTTTAAATTCGAGGACGAATTTCTATTTAAGGGGGGGATGTAATACCCCGTATTTTTTTATAACGCTCTGGATAATATTAGTTGAGATCAGTTGAGATCCAGTGTGCTCTGGGTATTTTATCTGATGAGATAATTAGAGCAACTGATGAAGTCAGAGTTGATCAGATTAATATTATCTAATTCTAAGGTTTTATTAATTGGTGCGTTTGAGATAATTTGGACTTTTAGTAGTGTTACTAATTGATGATATTTTCCTATATCATTTCCTTTTCCCTCATTTTGCAAAAGATAGTAACATTGGAGAGAGAAAGTAGAGAGAAGAAAGAAGAAAGGAAAGAAAAAGGGAGAAAAGGAAAGAAGAGAAAATCCAAGAGTTCAAGATCAAGAATCATCCTCTCATCTTCATCAATTCATATCAGCTTCTTCATCATCATCTTCTAATCCAAGTGGGTTCTAGATAGAGACTTTAGAGTAGAATTTCTTGAGGTTTTAGAGTTAGGTTGGATTTTGGGAAAAATGGGTTTTTTGCAGAATCAAAGAATCTAACGGTTGAAGTGTGTTATAAATAGAGTAGCATGATTAAAATATGTGTAGAATCATATATTGATAATTGTTATGAAGTTTGGATTTGGTTTGATTTGGTTGAAAATCTTAGGGTTTTGCGTAGAAACTATGTGTTAATGTTGGAAATCATGTTTTATGAAGTTTATGGATAAACCATGATAGAACCATGATATTATGCCTCTATTGGTTGTTGGGTATGGTGTTAAGGATGAATTTGTAGGTTGGAAGTTGCTGTCAAAAGGTTTATTTTTCTGCATAATGCAGAGCGCGCTTAGCGGGGTATGCGCGCTTAGCGCGGTATGGAGAATTCTCACCCCTTCCATGCAGCGAGGAGCGCGCTTAGCGCGGGTGGGGACCGCTTAGCGCGACCTGGAACAAAAATAATAATATTTTCTAAAATTCATATCTTTTGACTCGGTTATCCGTTTTAGACATTCTTTATATCGATGTGAAGCTATGACTGTGTTCTAGGCTATGGAAAGTGAAAATATTGATTATGAGCCGAATTGTTTTCGATTATGTTAAAATATCGGTATTTCGTGATTTATGTAAAGCGGAATTTTCGAAAATCTAAAAGCTTCAAGATGTGAATTGGTAAGGAAACCTTAGTACACTAGAATGACTTAGAGAATTGTGCGGCATTGCTTACATCGATACTTGGAGAGTATCTTTGTTAAGTAGTTGGTAGTGGAGGACCGTATTTCCTCCGGTTTTGTATGTTTCACTTAATAAATATTAGTGACTCGTGTTTAATCCTTTGGTGTGGGATGGTCGGGGAAAGTATTTATTAAGTGGGTAACCGTGACCCGTGTTTAATCTCTTTGAGAGGGATGGCCGGGGAAAGTTACTAAGTGGTTGGTATTAGTGACCCGTGTTTAATCCTTTGGTATAGGATGGCCGGGGAAAATACCAATTGTAGATAACCGTGACCCGTGTTTAATCTCTTTGAGAGGGATGGCCGGGGAAAGTTATTTACGTTAAGGATCCGTGACCCGTGCTTAATCTCTTTGAGAGGGATGGTCGGGGAATGATTCCTTAACTAGTTGTCGTTTGGTGTAGTATACGATGGTTTCTCTAGTCAGGAATATGCGAACTCAAGGTCTAGTTCCTTTTCCCCCGACTTGAGTTAGGTTTTGGTTAGAACCTTGTAAAGTCGAGAGAATCCATAGGATAGAGAACTCACTAAGATTTGATGTATCTCACCCCACTATTGTTGAATATTTTCAGGTACTTCAGGTTCTGCAAAGGGTAAGGATAAGGTCGTGTGATTATCCTTACTTGTCTGATGGCGTAGCTTCCGTTGTGGAGTTTTTTGAGATCGTTGTCGATCTATTTCTTAGTATTTATCTTTGGAACATCTTGTATATATTTAGGCCATAGTTTTTGTATTAGGCTATTTGGGCATGAATATGTATAATGTGTTTACTAGGGACTTATTGGTATTTCAGTACCAAACGTGGAATTCATGTATAATATATGCTTTGATGTATGTATTTATATATGGGCGTTACATTAGGGGCATATCTAATGAAAATGATATTTTTATATAAGGATGATAAGAATAATTATTAGCCTTTATATTAAAAATAAATTGTTGAGATTAAAAAATTCATTTAAAGAACATGTATGTTTCTTTCATCATTTGTTATTTATATGAAAGAGATACGTGTTTTTTTAAATGAATTTTTTAATCCCAACCATTTAATTTTAATCTAAAAGGCAATTATATATATATATATATATATATATATATATATATATATATATATATATATATATATATGTGTGTGTGTGTGTGTGTGTGTGTGTGTGTGTGTATATATATATATATATATATATATATATATATATATATATATATATATATATAGCTTAGTACCCTTTTTCGTCCCTTATCTTTTGGGCAGGGTTCATTTTGGTCCCTTAACTTTAAAAAGGACCATTTTGGCCCCTCAGCTTTTTAAATTGGTTCACGTTTATCCTTTCCGTCCAAAACGTTAGTCAAAGTCAATTGAGATGCAATGTTGGCACACACGTGTATTAGTTTTTAATGACATGGCAATGCTGGCATACACGAGTATTATTTGTTGATGACATAATGTATTGTAATATATAAAAGGGATTCATTCAGATTTTTCACCCTAATGGCACACTTGTCTGAAGCTTACTCTAGGAAAAGCATTCTGACGAACGAAGCGAACAAGGAAGACGATTTTGACGAATGAAGCGAAGAACGCGTTCAAGCACAAAGACAAGGGATTTCTTTCCAGAACACTGGCAATGTCATCTTACTTGTTTTTAATCTTCACCCATTTCTATTTTAGGGTTCATTCTATTTTAGGGTTCGTATGGATTTGCATTTTATGGTTTGTCATGGGGTTAGGGTTTTGTGTACCTGATTCCAAATGTTGTACTTTTTAGGTTTGTTATGGATGAATATGTTCATGTAGTTATACACCATGGGGGCTATTTCGAAGGTGATGATGAGTCAAGTTATGGGGGTTCAGTTACTGATGTGAAGTGTGATGTTGATAAGTGGAGCTATTTTGAGGTGTTAGGGATTGTTAAAGAACTGGGATATGAGGATGCTGGAACAATAATATATAAGGACCCAACATTTGGTTTGTTTACTTTGACTTATGATAAAGGTGCCTTAGAGATAGTTGATTTATGTAAGGTACGTAAGGTTGTTCATTTGTATATGAAACATTCAGTTTCTCAACCTAGTTATTATGATGGACCTATTGAGGATGAGCCTGAAAACATAGTTAAGGAGGTAGTTAATGTCGATGAAACTGAGGATGTCATTGGAAAACAGGTTGAAGAAGTTGTGAATGGTAAATGAGTTAGTGTAAGTGACTTGAATAAGGCCGAGGTTGGAGGCACAAACGTTGATGTTAATGGGGCTGATCTTATGAGGGAGGGTGAGGAAGGGGATAATAATGTTGATGTTAATGGAGCTGATCTTATGAGGGAGGGTGAGGAAGGGGATAATAATGTTGAGGTTAATGGGCTGAAGCTATGAGTGAGGGTGAGGTTGGAGATAATAATGTTGAGGTTAATGGGGCTGAGGAAATGAGTGAGGGTGAGGTTGGAGATAATAATATTGAGGTTAATGGGGCTGGGGCTATGAGTGAGGGTGAGGTAGGAGATAATAATGTTGAGCTTGATGTGGCTGACGATATGAGTGATAGTGATGATGGGAGCTTCCAATATGATAGTGCCTTAGATGTTGTCTTTCAAGAATCAGATGAAGACAATAATGGTTTAGTGGAAGAGGATATTACAAATCTGTTGGGTTATGACAAAGAGGCAGTAAATAAAGATAAAGGTGAGGAAGGTGAAGGTGCTTGCAAAAAACGTAGTGAGGAAGGTGAAGATGAGGGTGTATGTGATAGTGAGAAATTGGAGAGTGGGTGTGAATCTGATGATGAAAGTAACTGTCATAAGAAGAAGTATCCTGTTTTCAAAATGGCCAAGAACATGTCAGACTACAAATGGGAATTATGAACCTATTTTGCAACAAAGAATGATTTTAATAAGGCAATTACTTCATATATTGTTCAGTCAGGAAGGGATTTAAGGTTCTCTAAAAATGATAAACAAAGGGTGAAAGAGATATGTAAAGAAGGGTGAGAATGGAATGCCTACTGTGGCAAGTTACCAAATGAAGATTCTTGGAAATTGAGGAAATTGGTGGATAAGCATAAATGTAGTAGATCATATAATGTGAAGCTCATGACTTCAAAGTGGTTAGGTAAAAGAATTCAAAACTCTTTGAAAGATAATCCAAATTTGAAAATCAGGGACATCAAGGAAAAAGCCCAAAGGAAATGGAATATTGGTGTAAACAAGACTAAGGCTGTTATGGTTAGGTGTGCAGCAAAAGGTTTGGTTGATGGTTCATTTCTAGAACACTTTACACGGATTTATGACTATGCACATGAAATCCTTAAAAGAAATTCTGGATCAACCATCAAGATTAATGTTCAACCTACAAATTCGGGTCCAGACAATGAAACTGGCAATAGGCCTTATTTCCAAAGGATCTACATCTGTTACAAGGCTTGCAAAGAGAGTTTCAAATTATGTAGACCCATAATTAGGCTTGATGGCTGTTTTTTGAAGGGGTTATGTGGAGGACAAATACTGGCAGCCATAGGAAGAGATCCCAATGACCAAATGATGCCAATCGCCTTTGCAATTGTTGAAGGTGAAACAAACGACAGTTGGTCATGGTTTCTAGATCTATTGATTGATGATCTTTGAGGTAGAAGCCAATGTTGTACATATACTTTCATATCAGACCAACATAAGGTACTGAATTTGTGAAACTCAATCTCTTGAATTTATATTGTATTTGCGTTATGCCTGATTATAACTGTTGTATTTATTTTTTAGGGTCTCTTGCCAGCTATGGATGAGCTCTTACCGGGTGTGGAACAGAGGTTTTGCATTCGCCATTTGTACAACAATTTTAGAAAGAGATTTCCTGGAAGGAAGCTGAAAGAGATTATATGGAAAGCTGCCAAGTGAACATATCCACAATCTTGGGAAAGGGAAATGAGAGAAATGATAGGTGTTAATGAGGAAGCGTTCAAGCACATGATGAAAACACCTCATAGGTTTTGGAGCAAATCTCAATTCAAGACAACCTCTAAGTGTGATATTGTGTTGAACAACATGTCATAGGCCTTCAATAATGTTATTATTGAAGCAAGAGCTAAGCCTATAGTGACATTTCTTGAAGAGATCAGAACATACTTATTGGAAAAGTGGGCAAAAAATAGAGGGAGATTTGCAAACCTTATTGATGATGACATCTTACCCAACATAATGAAGAGGTACTGTTGGTTTCTGTATTAGTATTGGCATTTGTTTTCATAAACTGCTATGTTTTGAGATTTGGCTATGTTTTGATAAACTTCCATGTTTTGGCTATTAGGATTGCAATGATTAGTGACTACACCAACATGTGGATTGTTAGGTAAACTCGCTAAACCTATGTTCTGTTTACTCACAATGATATGCTCTATTTACTTATAATGTTATGTTGAGATTATGTATTGTTTTCCAGAATGGAAGCTAAACATATCTTTGAGGTTAGACACCTTGAAAATGTTGGAGATAAGTTCAGTGTCAACTTGCAAGATTTAAGTTGGACATGTAGGAAATAGCAGCTGATAGCTTTACCATGTGTGCATGCAATTGCTTCCATGAAAAGTAGAAACTTCAAGATAGAAAGTTACATACCATATTTGTATAAAAAAGGCAGATATCAGGAGGTATACAGCCATGTCACCTATCCTGTTAATGGTTCTAACCTATGGGAAAGGACCGACTACAATGATGTGCAACCACCAATTTTTAGAAAAATGCCAAGAAGGCCAAAAAATAAATTGAATTTGAAGAAAGGTGAAGTTGACGATTCTGGTCGAAAACTAAAGAGGACTGGACTCCTTATTAAATGCAGTAAGTGAAAAAAATTGGTCATAACAAGCTTACTTGCAAGCATCCACCAACTCTGACACAACAATCTAATACTCAGACCCAACAATCTGCTGCTCAGACACAACCAACTCAGGTTCAGACACAACAATCACAGGCTCAGACACAATAAACTGCTGCTCAGACACAACCAACTGCTGCTCAGACACAACCAACTCAGGTTCAGACACAACACTCACAGGCTTAGACACAATAATCTGCTGCTCACACCAAGTCTAGAGCAAGTGGTTCCAAGACTCCAGTCAAGAAGTTACGCATTAGGAGGCCAACTAGAAGTGTTGGATCACTAGGCCCTACAACTAGGTTAACTGCATCAAGGAATGTGGCAGGCCCTATAACTAGGCTCACTTCATCTCAAGCGAGCAAGAAGAAAAAATAGATACAATGTGTTGTCTTAAGTCTATGTTTTGTACTATGTTTTGCTGCTATGTTTTGGTACAATGTTGTAAGCCTTCTATGGCAATTATGTTAATACTATTGGTACTATGTTTAAGTGTTATGTTTTAGTACAATGTTGTAAGCCTTAAATGGCAATTCTGTTATGACTACTGGTACTATGTTTAGGTCTATGTTTTGGTACAATGTTGTAAGCCTTATATGGTAATTCTGTTAATACTATTGGTACTATATTCAGGTCTATGTTTTGGTACATTGTTGTAAGCCTTATAGGCAATTCTATTATGACTACTGGTACTATAATGAAAGACTTATTTTGCTTATATGATGTTGTGTTTTGGTACCAAATTATACCAGTTAGGTGATAATCAAATTATATCATTTCACAACTCTATTTTGACAGACACATTATACCATTATAAACAACATACCATGTAATAAACAACATTGCACATTTCCATTTCATTGATCTCATAAAACAATATTTTAGAAATACAACCCATTCATTCCATTTCATTGATCTCATAATTACATTAAGAAATTGTAGATTAATACACTAAAAGCAACAAAAAATGAATTTCTCCAAAATGTCTTCCACTTCATTGTGTTATTGACAGCCCCCTCAAGTTCTTCAACTAATACTTCAGATTTAATCAATTTCTGCTGTAAGTCTTCATTTTCCTTTACTAAACATTCCAACCTCTGTTTTTGATTCTTGATGAACATGTCTCTGTCATGTTTCACTTCAGCACAAAACCAATCAGAATAATCACATCTATTACTTGTATTCCCCTGCACATGTTACATACAACATTACTCAATGTGTAAAATCGCAATTGCAAACTTAACAACATAGATCGTACCTTATAATGTGGACATCCCTAATATTGCTTCCCAAAATTTTTGACGGTTTTCGCCCTTCTGAGTACAGCAAAATCACCACACCAACAATTAGGTCTCCATTGATTTTTCGAAGATGAAGAATCAACCCTAGATTCAGAATTGTAACTCACATCTCCACCATATCCAGAACCCTTGAGCAACGGAGTTGAACTTTTATGCGCCATTACTCTCCACAATCGATGTTTTGCAGCGTCAACAAGATTAAAGTTGAAGAAAATGAAAGCATGAACAGAAGAAGATGAAGGCATGAACAAAAGAAGATGAAGTCATGATTTTACTGAAGAAAATGAAAGGAAACAGAACCCCTAATACACAGAAGAAGTAGAAGAAGGTGAAGGGAAGCGTTCCTCACTTTGACGTTTTTAGAGAAGAAGTTGTCCTACTTGCCGCTGACATGGCAGTTGACATTGTCACGTTTAACATCGTTACTGTGTTTTGTCTCAAAAGGGTAAACGTGGTACATTTAATACAGTTGAGGGATTAAAATGACCCTTTTAAAAATTAAAGGACCAAAATGAACCCAGACCCAAACATACAGGACGAACAAACCTATTTTGCCTATATATATATATATATATATATATATATATATATATATATATATATATATATATATATATATATATATAAAAGTGAAAATCAACTTATTTTTAGAGTAAAGTTTTTTTTATCTTACTTCAAATATATTAAATATATTATAAAATGAAAAATACTTTTTCAAACGGATCTATAATTTTACAATTGGTGTGTTTCTCTTAATCTATTTTTCTCTCATTCTCTCAAAAAAAAAACAGATAGAAGAGGAAGTACAAAATAGAAAATAGTGATTTTCTTTATCCCATTTCTAAAATATGATAAAGAAGAGTATAGAAGGAACATGTTACCTTGATTAGCGGGGAAAGTATGGGTTTGGTGTCTTAACCTTGTCGTTTGGCTTTCTTAATTAGAATATGCATCACTTACCGGCACTCTCGCTGTTCATGGAAGAATCTCAACTGAGAATGAACAAGACAGATTCTTCATCGGAAAAAAACAAGCTTTGACTATCTGTCCTACTCATGTCCCCATTCAAGGTTTCTTATAATTTTAATTTATGGTTTGATATTTTAGTTTATTAATTAAATTAACAGCCAATTGCCAATACACATTCACGAGCTAGTGGATCGGTTCACTTTTCAAGTGCTAGCTGTACAAGGTGATGAGGGATCTTTAGCCCCTCACTATATTTTGTTTGGTAACTAGTCCTCTCACTATACGGTCCCATTTGACTATCACTCAATATAAATTATCCAACTATATTTAAAAATAAAATAAACGGTCACATATGGTTTTGTGACTACAAAATTAATAAACTTTATTTTTTGTCGGCATATAAAATTTGTTTTTTAAGTTCAATCGAAGAATTATTATTAAATCTAAGAGTGAATCAAATAGGGCACAATCTCAAAACTAATGACAACTACAGATTCTTTTACCACACTGCCACTAATCTGAAAAAAATATTAAAATGTCACAAGTTGAAAAAAAAAATACTTAAATGCCACAAGTGATGCATGTGCTCGGCAATCATTGGACGAGCCAATGAATACATTCTTCATTAGTTCGGTCAATGGTTGACCGAGCCCATGCATTACTTGTGACATTTCTATATTTTTTATCAGATTAGTGGCATTGTGGTACATAATATCACAACTACACATATAAATCTGTTGGGTTATCCCTCCTATTTGGAGAGACCCGAATTGATGTGGGTTAGTGACCAATTTGATAATATGCCTTTGTTATTACCCAACAAAGATAATTAAGTTAATTTTATCCATTGTGTGTGAAAAACAACAAAAAAAGTAGAGAGAAGAGTGAAATCTTGCAACCCTATTTCAGCACAGAGCAGTTCCACTAAATCAGAGATTGCACAAAATCCAACGGTCAAATCGTCCTGAAATTTTGACACAATGTTAATGACTCATAGGAGCACATTCTGAACGATTTTCATTGGATTCAGAGCTTTCTAAATCGGTCTGTCGAGTCCATATTTGAGGTATGAATTTCTTGGTGTTTTTGGGTTGTTTTTGTCTCTCTTGATTATTGTTGCATTCCAAGATTGATTGCAAATCTTGATGATGTTTATGCATACCTCTAACTAGTGTTAGAGATAACCTTACTTGTACCCATTGATTGATAATAGTGGAGGATTTAAGTGGCATACGGGTCCCGTGGTTTTTTACTCGTAGTTAACGGAGGTTTTTCCACGCTAAAATCTTGTTGTGTTGTTTTATGTGTTTTGTTGATTGTCATTGCATTTGGTGTTTGGAAGAGATTGTCTTGTTGGTTTATTCCGTTGCGTTTGTGGATTTCCTACCAAAAAGTGGTATCTAGAGTCGTGGTTTGATTTGTGTAACGATGGAGACGAACACATCTAGGATGATGAGTTTGAATGGTTCCAATTATAATGTTTGGAAAGGAAAAATGGAAGATTTGCTTTATGTGAAAGGTTTTCACTTACCAGTTTTCTCTAATGAAAAACCCGATGGAAAGAGTGATGAAGAATGGACTTTGTTGCATAGACAAGTTTGTGGTTATATTCGTCAATGGATGGATGATAATGTTTTGAATCATGTGAGCTCGGTGACTCATGATCGCTCTCTTTGGACCAAACTTGAGGAGTTGTATGCAAGAAAGACGGGAAACAATAAGTTGTTCTTATTCAAGCAATTAATGTCATTGAGATATAGTGATGGTTCACCAATGACCGATCACTTGAACATTTTTCAAGGGATTCTAAATCATTTGTCGGAGATGAATCTTACTTTTGATGATGAAATTCAAGGTTTATGACTTCTTGGTACTTTGCCTAATTCTTGGGAGACTTTTAGGACAACCTTGTCTAACTCCGCTCCGAATGGTATCATATCGATGGACTTGGCTAAAAGTAGTGTGTTGAATGAGGAGTTAAGGCGTAAGTCACAAGGTTCTTCTCCACATTCCGAGGTGTTGATTACCGAATCAAGGGGGAGAAATCAAAGTAGAGGTTCAAGTAATCGTGGAACTTCACGTGGTAAATCACAAGAAGGCTCTAATAGATTCTCTCATATTGAGTGTCATCATTGTGGAGAAAAATGACACATAAAGAGGTATTGTCATAAGTTGAAAAGGGAAAACAAGAATAAGAGCTACAACAATGATAAAAAGGAAGGTAACAATAATGAAGATGTTGCTATTGTTGATGATTTCTTTATTGTTTGTGATAGTTGTATTGAGAATGTCAATCTATCATGTGATGAGATGGATTGGGTGGTTGATAGTGGTGTTTCTACTCATGGAACCTCGAGACGTGATCTTTTTTCAACTTACGAGACCAGTAACTTTGGGGTTGTTCGTATGAGAAATAATGGGCAAGCTAATGTCATCGGAATGAGAGATATTTGTGTCGAAACTAGCAATGAGACAACTCTAGTTCTCAAAGGTGTGAAACACATTCTGGAACTTCGATTCAATCTTTTATCCATTGGAAAGTTGGATAACGAAGGATATGATAAATTTTTTTTTGGGCAATGAGTGGAAGTTAAAGAAAGGCTCAATGGTGGTTGCTAAAGGAAAAATGAATTCGAACTTGTATGTCGTCCAACTTGGGGTTTCGAAGTGCTACATCAACACTTGTGACAATGATAGCTCATCAAAATTATGGCACAAACGTTTGGGTCATATGAGTGAAAAAGGTGTGAGCATTTTGGCAAAGACGAATGTGTTGAATGGTGTTTCAGATGCAAAGTTGAGAAAGTGTTCACATTGTTTGGAGGGTAAGCAAAGGAGAGTTTCCTTTATGTCATCCGAACCAAAGAGGAAATCGGAAGTGTTTGATTTAGTAAATTCCAATGTGTGTGGTCCGATGAACAGACGATCACTTGGTGGTGCATATTACTTTGTGACTTTCATTGATGATTGTTCTCGGAAAACATGGGCTTATACATTAAAAATGAAAGATCAAGTGTTAGATACTTTCAAGTCATTTCAAGCATCGATTGAAAGAGAAACAGGTAAAAAGCTCAAGTGTATCTGAACCGATAATGGGGGAGTGAGTGAATAGGTTAGTCGAAATAATGGGTTAGCCGAAAGAATGAATAGAACTTTGGTGGAAAGAGTGAGATGTTTACTTTCTCAATCAAAGTTGTCGAAATATTTTTGGGGAGAAGCATTGAGCACGGTTGTACATCTTTTAAACCTCACTCCATGTGCTCTGTTGAAGTTTGATGTTCCAAATCATGTTTGGAGTGACAAAGATGTTACCTATAACCATCTTCGGGTGTTTGGATGGATGGCTTATGTGCATATTTCGAAGGATGAGAGATCGAAATTGGATGAGAAGTCGAAGAAATGTGTATTTCTTGGGTATGGACTTAATGAGTTTGGGTATCGATTCTTTGATCCGATTCAACGGAAACTTATTCATTGTCGTGATGTCGTATTCATGGAGGATTATACCATTGAGGACATAGACAAAGTTGAGAATAACGATCCGATTTTTGAAGACGGAGAAATGATTGATACGGACTCAACTACTATTGCTCCTATCCCTATCACTTTCGAAGATGTTCCAATTGAAAATCAAGGTATGGATTTGAATATTGATAATGTTTTAAATCCTAATGGCATTGTTGATGTAGGTGCTACGGAAGATGTTGTTGAAAATGAGGTTGATCAAGAGGTTGAAAATGTTGAGCAACCTGTAACGCTCCATTTTGTTCGATTAATTTAATCGAGTCGATTTAATTATTTTTGTTTTTATATTATTTTATTCTTGACTTTTATTTGACAACATATTATTTTTCATCGTTATTATGTTTTATCGCGTTTTGAGAGAGTTTGCGAGATATTTGAGCTGAGGGGTAAAATAGTCTTTTTAGGTGTTTCGATATTTTATAAATAGAGATTTGAGGGAAAAAGAGAGAAAAGAAAGAGAAAGGAAAGAAAGGAAGAGGAAGGAAAAGAGAAGGAGAGGAAAACTTGGGAAAGAAGAAAACATTCAAACCAACGCTTGAACTTCGATTAATCGGGTAAGGGTGAGAAGTTTCGATTATATCTTGCTTGTGTATGTATATGTGTTGTTTGTTGTAATTGTTTTGGTTGTTTCACAACTTTTTCTCATTGATAAATTGATGAACAATTGATAGAAATCGATGTTTTCACTGATGATTTTCGATATAAATTGCGTAGAATACTTGTTGATTATGTTGGAACATGTTTTGGTTGATATTTTGTGATTTGGAAGTGTTTGGGTGGAAGAAATGATGAATTTTGGTCCCATATGACCTATATTGACGCTGCTGTGAATTTCTGGGTTCGCAGGTTCGCTTTGCGAACCCCAGCGAAAGGGAAAGCGAAGGTTCGCCCAGAAGTTCGCATGCGAACTTTATGCTGTTTTTTCTCTGCCACGGTTCGCTGGGGGTTCGCATTGCGAATAGGAAAGCGAACGTGACAGATTTTCCATTTTGTTTTCTTCATAACTTTTGATCCGTAACTCGGATTGAGGTACGGCCGGATGCGTTGGAAAGCTATTTCAATGCTCTTTATGATAGTGGAATAGGAACATATGTTTATGCCATGGATTGATAAGAAAATATGGAAAAGTAATGTAGGCGTGAATATTGTAGTCCCCGTTTCCACCAAAATTCATGAATCGGGAATCCGATTGAAATGGGACTTGAAGCCTTGGAAAGTGAATCCAACGTGCTTGTAAATGGTTATGTGATGCCATATGTTAACTAAGAATATTTGGTAGAGGATGATTAGTGGTTTGTAGGTTTTGTTGTGTTTGTTGGTGTTCGATGCGAAATGCTATCGTCATATTAATGTGGGGCTTTTGTGTTATCTATATGATGTTGATGCATGTGATAATGATGTTGTTGTGTGGTAAAATGCATTGTTTGATTGAATATCAATGTATGTTGTTAGGAATGTTGTTGTGGGTAGCCTTCGTGGCGTGAATCCTAGTGTTGTGAGTATCATTGTATGATTGCAGGATTGTTGTGGTTGATGGTGAGTAATTCTTGATGTGAATTGATATGAGTGTATAGGCTAAAATGCTAATTGTTGTGGTTTATGGATTATGATGAAATGCATTATTTATGTGAAATTCAATGTGTGTTATTTGGTGGCCTTATGGCAAATGAATGCATCGTTTTGGGTTTGATTGCACTGCATGATTATAGATGTTGAGATGGTTCACATGGTTGTAGATGCATTTGATTGTCATGAGTCATTATATGCCAAGCATCATGATATACATTCTTGTGATGTCGTGTTCCCTAGTGGGTGTGAGCGACGAAACGATTCCTGAGGGAATCTGCTGTAACGGTCGTGTGCCTTATACAAAGAGGACCTAAAGCGACATTATAGACGATCGTGTGCCTTATATAAAGAGGACCTAAAGCGATCCATAAACGTCGTGTGCCTTATATAAAGAGGACCTAAAGCGACGGGGAACATCGTGTGCCCGACGGGGAGTTACACTAAGTAACAAGCGATGATTCCAATAATTCCTGAGTGAATTAATGATGAGAATGATGGATGGAATGGTACCGTATTTGCATAGAGTCGTTGTATCGGTCTCTTTGCATTTGCATAAATCATGAATGGATTAATTATGTGTGGAAAATCATGAATGGATTGATGATGTGTGGAAAATTGTGAATTGATTGATTATGTGTTGAGCTTTTGATAGCATTGGTGATTTGATATGCACTCGTGATAAATGTATGGATTATGGATGATATGTTTTATGTATATACACATGCTATGTTTTGTGGAGATGTTGTACATTACAATGATTGTATTAATTATCTATGCTATGCTATATGTGTTAGTATGTGATTGTAGGGGTGAGTTAATTTATACATGTGATTAAATATGTTTTGGCATATTATTATGCAATACTGATTTAGTTATTATTTCTCACCCTTCTGATGTGGTTTGTTGCTCTATGAGGCAATTGCAGATTAGTAGCCTTGGAGGCTTTTGTGAAGATTAGTTCTCCATCCTTTTGTCGGTCTGTCTGCTCTGATACGTAACACGGAAGTCGGGGAACGCTTTTGTTATATATGTATACATTTGTTGGATCTATTTTGTATTACCTTTGTATGAATATTTTGAGGTTATAAAATAATTTATTTCGTAAAACAAGTCAGTTATGGATCTTTCCGCTTTATTCCATAATTGAACTTTCCTTTTTGTTGGAAAAAGTTTCCCTTTTATGTTTATTCCATTTTGTGTTATGTATCAAATTTATGAGCAGGGATTGTGTTTGCTTTCTTTAAATGTGGCATCCTTGTTTCTGTCTAAGGATAAAATTTTTATTTACTCTGATTTATTTATGTGTTATTTATTCGCGATGGGAATTGGGGTGTTACATTAGTGGTATCAGAGCAGATCGGTCCGTCCGGCCAAGTTGTTGAGTCAGTTGGTGTGACAGTTGAATACTGTCAATGTTGTTTGTTCCTTAGTACGTGATATGTGTGTGAAACACTGTCAGTACTTTCTGGTTTCCTAATCATGTGTCTGCAGGATTTAGAATGAGATAAGTGGGGGAGAAGCTGGTGCTTCTCCAAGTTACTTCAGTTGTGGGGTGTTGGCTTAGTGTGTCGTTGGTTGCAAGATTGTAAGTGTTGTTTGGACAGTGTTGTTCCCGGTTCCTGAGGGAATGCGGAGGTAAGGTTTATGTCAACTAAGGATTTGTGCCTTAGGTAGTTTTGTGCACAAGATGCAAGAAATGCTATTATAGTTTGGTAAAGACGGTCTATGCCGCATCATGATTATCGGCTGTCTATTGACAAATTGAGGAACTGATCACCCTTAATCTCTTGTTGATAGTAGACGGAATTATGTTGGATGGAATAGACGTGTCTTTCCGGCTTTGATAGTGTGTATAATGAATTGTTGGAATTAAGAAAATGATTACGGATTATTTTGTTGAGTCGATGAAGATTCTAATATCGAAAGATGAGACGAATTAGAGGTTTTGGTATGTTGGTTCAGTTTGGAGTCGTTGAGAGAGAACAATTGGGTATCGTTAACGGTTGCTCTCAGAGAGTAGAGTGTGAAGGTGAAGATTTGAGGTTTGGATCTGCTAAGTAAGTAGAAGAACTTTTAGGAAGTGAAACTCATATGTTCGTCTTGTTTGTGATAATAGTGTTCTGGAATTGACAGGAAAGCCACAGTGAAGGGCTGCCAGTTGTGCGTGATTTCCAGATGTGTTTCCGGATGGAATATTGGATGTTAACGTTAGAATTACTCAGATTGAAAGAGCGGTTGGAAGATTTACTGGAAAAGGGATTTGTGAGACCAAGTGTGCCGTCTTAGAGAGCTCCAGGTTTGTTAGTAGCAAAAAGGAAGGATGGTTGAACAAAACAACAAGCATGATGTGTGTAAGGGTATTGAGACTATGGAAAGTAAAACTTAGAGTTTTGGTGAGTTTTGGAGTTTTTAAAGTTTTAGGGCATTAATGGAAATCTTGAGAAAACCCTAGGTGTGGATGTAATATTTGAGAGTTCTTTTTGGTTGGTTGTTGCTACATGTTGGGATTTATGGAATTTGGACTGTTAAGAGAAGAAATTGTGTATGGATTACTAACAGTTGAATAAGGTAACGATTGAGAACAAGTGTCCACTTTCATGAATAGATGACTGGAATGGTTTGGTTGAGTTTGAGTGAAATTGCAGTTGTTTGGAATGTTTGATAAGAGTGGTGAATTGTGTGAGTTGAGGCTTTGATCGATTTCACGTGACTGGTTATGGTTGTTATCATCGGATTAGGGTGTTATTTACTCGATTAAGCTTGTATGTGAGTAACCAGTTACCCAGTGAAAATTTTTGCAAAAACTTTAAGAATTTATATCTTTTAGAATTTGGTTGGGCATTACAATGTACAGTGATGTTGTTCGGTGATAGTAATGCGTCTAGAATGTTTGTGGAGTATATGAATCGTATCTTCCATATTTATTTGGATAAGTTCGTAATGGCTTCGATTGAGGATATTCGGATCTGTTATAAACTTAGAGGAAGAACAGGTAGAGTGTTGAGATTTGAATTACAAGTGTTGAAAAGAGACGAAGTTTTATGCTAAGTTATTAAAGTGAGAATTTGGGTTGAAAAAGGTTAGTTTTCTTGGATATGTTATTTCAGATGAGAGTATGGTTATGGATCCATCGGAAGTAGATGCCGTTCTACAATGAGAGGCTCCGAAGTTGGTTAAGGAGATTAGAATCTTTTTGGACTTTAGTTGGTTATTACCGGAGGTTATGGAAGGCTTTTCCAAGTTAGGGTTTTTGTTACTTCGATTAAATTGCAAAAGGTAAGTCATTTGTTTGGGATGTTTGTTGTAAGGAAAGTTTCAGAGAGCTAAAGTAGAAGCTGTCTACAACTCCAGTTTTGATACTGCGTGATCCTGATAAACCGTTTGTGAGGTATTGGGATGCGTCTTTGATGAGTTTAGTCAGTGTGTTAATGCAAGAGGGTAAATTCGTGGCTTATGCTTTACTACAATTGAGGATTCATAAAAGGATTTATACTATTCCGGATTTGGAATTGGTTGCGGTTGTATTGTGTTGGAAGGTTTGGAGGTATTATCTTTATGGTTCTAGGTTCGAAGTGTTTAGTAATCACAAGAGTTTAGAGTACTTGTTGGGTCTGAAGGAATAGTGTATGAGACAACGAGGATGGTTAGAATTCATGACGAGTTATGAATTTGGCTTGGATTATCCTTCAGGAAAAACTAATGTTGTGCCTGAAGAGTTAGGTTGATAGTCTTTGCATATGGCTGTTTTGATGGTCAGAGAATTAAAATTATTTGAGCAGTTCAGAGACTTGTGTCTGGTGTGTGAGATAACACAGTGGAGTGTGAGGTTGGGTATATTAAAAGTGAACAGTGATTTTTGGTGAATATGAGAAAGAGTTAGACTTTAGACGTGGGATTGATAGTTTTGATGGTTACGAGGAATCCAAGTGCGCATCGAAAGCGTGATGTGGCACATTTCATATATGCATGTGTGACTTGTAAGAGTTCATAGGTTGAACATTGAAAACATGTAGGAATGATGAGACCATTGGACGTTTCAGAATGGAAGTGTTAGGTGAAAGGTTTAAATATTATTCATGGGCTACTATGTAGATGGATGTTTTGGTTATATGTTCGATTGGGGAATCGTAGCATTGTTGTAATATTGTTGTGTGACAAAGATATTGGTATTGTGGTTATGTAGAGGTTGTTGGAACGATGTTGGGTCATGGAACTTTATGTTCTTGTTTGTGTGGTTGCCTCTTTTCCATCGTGATGGTTTGAGTGCGAGTGGCTAATTCCTGTGTGGGGAATTAGGGGAGCGTTACCTGTGGTGAGGGTAACGATCTTGTTGTGTTTCGGTTCAAGAGTGAACCTGTGTGTGTTCGTAACATGGGTATTCTTGAGTCGTGAGTTGGTCGTCAAGTGCATTGTATGGGCTTTGCATCTTGTCGTTGTAGTTGTCGTCGTTGTCGTGTCATTGTTGTAGTTGCCGTTAGCAAGGTGGTTTGTCAGTTTGTGTTATTCGTGGTGTGCCTTTTGTTGGCATGATAGGTTGTTAGTCGGATGCGAGAGTCGTATCCGGAGTTGTTCGTATCAGTTATATTTTCGAGGACGAAAATTTCTAAGTGGGGGAGAGTTGTAACGCCCGATTTTGTCTAATTTATTTAATCGAGTCGATTTAATTATTTTTGTTTTTATATTATTTTATTCTTGACTTTTATTTGACAACATATTATTTTTCATCGTTATTATGTTTTATCGCGTTTTGAGAGCGTTTGCGAGATATTTGAGCTGAGGGGTAAAATAGTCTTTTTAGGGGTTTAGATATTTTATAAATAGAGATTTGAGGGAAAAAGAGAGAAAAGAAAGAGAAAGGAAAGAAAGGAAGAGGAAGGAAAAGAAAAGGAGAGGAAAACTTGGGAAAGAAGAAAACATTCAAACCAAAGCTTGAACTTCGATTAATCGGGTAAGGGTTAGAAGTTTCGATTATATCTTGCTTGTGTATGTATATGTGTTGTTTGTTGTAATTGTTTTGGTTGTTTCACAACTTTTTCTCATTGATAAATTGATGAACAATTGATAGAAATCGATGTTTTCAAGGATGAATTTCGATATAAACTGCGTAGAATACTTGTTGATTATGTTGGAATATGTTTTGGTTGATATATTGTGATTTGAAAGTGTTTGGGTGGAAGAAATGATGAATTTTGGTCCCATATGACCTATATTGACGCTGCTGTGAATTTCTGGGTTCGCTTTGCGAACCCCAGCGAAGGGGAAAGCGAAGGTTCGCCCAGAAGTTTGCATTGCAAACTTTATGCTGTTTTTTCTCTGCCACGGTTCGTTGGGGGTTCGCATTGCGAATAGGAAAGCGAACGTGACAGATTTTCCATTTTGTTTTCTTCATAACTTTTGATCCGTAACTCGGATTGAGGCACGGTCGGATGCGTTGGAAAGCTATTTCAATGCTCTTTATGATAGTGGAATAGGAACATATGTTTATGCCATGGATTGATAAGAAAATATGGAAAAGTAATGTAGGCGTGGATATTGTAGTCCCCGTTTCCACCAAAATTCATGAATCGGGAATCCGATTGATATGGGACTTGTAGCCTTGTAAAGAGAATCCAACGTGCTAGTAAATGGTTATGTGATGCCATGTGTTAACTAAGAATATTTGGTAGAGGATGATTAGTGGTTTGTAGGTTTTGTTGTGTTTGTTGGTGTTCGATGCGATATGCTATCGTCATATTAATGTGGGGCTTTTGTGCTATCTATATGATGTTGATGCATGTGATAATGATATTGTTGTGTGGTAAAATGCATTGTTTGATTGAATATCAATGTATGTTGTTAGGAATGTTGTTGTGGGTAGCCTTCGTGGCGTGAATCCTAGTGTTGTGAGTATCATTGTATGATTGCAGGATTGTTGTGGTTGATGGTGAGTAATTCGTGATGTGAATTGATATGAGTGTATAGGCTAAAATGATAATTGTTGTGGTTTGTGGATTATGATGAAATGCATTATTTATGTGAAATTCAATGTGTGTTATTTGGTGGCCTTATGGCAAATGAATGCATCGTTTTGGGTTTGATTGCACTACATGATAATTGATGTTGAGATGGTTCACATGGTTGTATATGCATTTGATTGTCATGAGTCATTGTATGCCAAGTATCATGATATGCATTCTTGAGATGTCGTGTGCCCTAGTATGCCAAACATCATTTATGTTAACTATCCAAATGTATACAAAATATTTCCCCCATCTTTTGTTGTTGGAGATATTGTGAAAAATATCTTGGACGTTGTTTTCGAATCTTGAAAAGAACCTAATATTCGTTAACTATCAAAATGTACTAATTTTAGAAAATAATTAGAAATTGATCTATGGTTTAATTAAACGTAACATGTATTTACTCGGAATAGTATTTTAAAACTTAACTAATAATATCTACTATATTAAATATTTGTTTAATATAAATGTTAAACTGAAAAGCTTGTTTATTTCATTTGAGAAGTTGGCTATTTAAAACTCTTACATAACAGAATTAGAGAACAATCTGCACTAGCCTGAAAAATAGGACTTCCTAAAGACTAGGCAACTTATTAACAACACAGAAAATAACTCCTACAAACTAGAAAATAACTCCTACAAACTAGGACATTAACTCCTACAAACTAGGACATTAACGTTAACAAATCCTCCCTTAAACTAAGTAGATTACTTAGTTTACTTCACATACTCCAAGTAAATCTCTAAGCTTCTGAAACTGTTCCAACTTGAGGGGCTTTGTTAGGATATCAGCAACTTGATCCTGTGAGCCATAATGAACTAAGCAGATTGCTCCTTCCTTGCATAAATCTCTTAGAAAATGGAATCGAACTGCAATATGTTTACTCCTTTTGTGCAGAACCGGATTTTTGGATAATTTTATTGTTGAATTATTATCACAAAAAATGGTTGTGCATTCATTAGTATCACAGCTAAGCCTTTTAAGAACCATTTTCATCCACATCGCCTAACAAGCACATGCCGCCGCTGCTACGTATTCAGCCTCCGTCGTTGACAGTGTCACAATTGGTTGCTTTCTAGAAGACCAAGCTACTGCTCCTGAACTTATCATGAAAGCATATCCTGAAGTGCTTTTTCTATCCTCCAAACATCCTGCGTAATCACTGTCGCTGTAGGCAGTCAACGTGCTACTTACTCCTTTCTGATATAAAATGCCAAAGTTGGTAGTTCCCTTCACGTACCTTAGCACCCTTTTTGCAGCCATAAGATGAAGTTCAGTAGGTTGAGACATGTACCTACTAATTAAGCTCAATGCATACATCAAATCTGGACGAGTTAATGTTAAGTAAATCAAGCTCCCAACTAGCTGCTTGTAGAAAGTGCTCTCAACCATAACTCCATTCTCATCTTTCAAAATTTTGAAACCAGGAATTATAGGATTTAAAACAGCATTGCATTCTTCCATTTGAAATCTTTTAAGTATATCCCCTGCATACTTCTTTTGGCTAAAGAAGATTCCATTTTCCAATTGTTGCACCTCAATACCAAGGAAATACCTCATCTTTCCTAAGTCCAACATATCGAACTCCTTCATCATTGACTTCTTAAATTCCCCCATCATTAATTCATCATTCCCGATATATATTAAATCATCAACGTATAAACTTACAATCAAAAGTTTACCTTGAATGCTGGTTTTAACGAATAGAGTCTGCTCGCTGGAACACTTCTCAAATCCTTCCCTTAAGAAATATGATTCGATGCGACTAAACCAAGCTCGAGGAGCTTGTTTGAGTCCATAGAGAGCTTTTATAAGCTTGTACACTTTGTGAGGTTCATCTTTCTTCACAAAACCAATGGGCTGCTCTACATAGACATCCTCCATTAACTCGCCATGTAAAAATGCAGATTTGACGTCAAGCTGATATACCTTCCATTCCTTTTGAGCAGCCAATGCAAGAATAATTCTGACAGTGTCCATGCGAGCCACCGATGCGAAGACTTCAGCATAATCAATTCCATATCGCTGCACATATCCTCTGACGATCAACCGGGCTTTAAATTTCTCCACTTCACCATGCTTATTCAGTTTCGTTTTGAAAACCCACTTTACTCCAATCTGCTTTGCGCCTTTTGGTAAATCAGTGAGAAACCATGTATTGTTCTTTTCTATGCTCTTGATTTCAGCCTCCATAGCTTTCTTCCAATGTTCACTTTTCATAGCTTCTTCAAAATTATTAGGGTCTGAATTTGTACCTACAGCAAAATTAGTTTCATTATCTAAAAAACCTTCTCCGCTCACATAATCATTCATCCAGGTAGGTGGCCTCCTGTTTCGTACTTCTGTATCGGAGTGTGAGGAAGTGCTGAAAATTGACGGATGTGTTGTTGCATCACTTGTCTCAATTTCATCTTCAAAAACAACAGCATTATCATCAAAATTTGGATTTGGAGCCTCCAAGTCAGCATGAAATTCCTCTTCTATAGTTATTTTATCTTCGCTTTCTTCCCATTCAAGCTCATCAAGTATCTACTGTTTATAGCTCTTATCCCAATCCCAATTTTTATTTTCTTCAAACACAACATCTCTGCTGATTGCTACCTTCTTTGACACGGGATCATATACTTTGTATCCTTTTGATTCATCGCTAATTCCCAACAGAATGCCACTTATACTTTTGCTTTCCAACTTCGTTCTTTTTGCATCTGGTACATGTATGTGACACACACACCCAAAGACCCCGAGGTGTTCAACTGATGGCTTTGCTCCACTCCAAACTTCTTCTGGGGTTTTATCTTTTAAGGCTACGGTGGGGCATCGATTGAGAATATAAACTGCCCACTTCACTGCTTCAGGCCAAAAAGGTTTTGGAATACCTTTTTTAGACAATATGCTCCTTACACAGTTCATCACTGTACGATTTTTCCTTTCAGCGACTCCGTTTTGTTGAGGAGTGTATGTCGTCTTCAGTTGTCTTTTAATTCCACTGTCTTTACAGAAATCGTTGAACTTAATAGAGGTGAATTCTCCCCCCCCCCTCGATCTGTTCATAGGCATTTGATAGAAAGCCCGGTTTCTTTCTCAACAAATGTCTTAAATATTTTGAATGCAACAAATGTATCTGACTTTGTATACAAAATATACGACCAAGCTTTTCGGCTATAATCATCAATTAAGCATAACACATATTTTCTTTCACTATTAGAAATAGGTGAAATCGGACCATACAAGTCAGCGTGAATAAGTTCTAACCTTTGTGTTGCTCTCCATGTGCTTCTTTTTGGAATGGCCTCCCTGTGTTGCTTTCCTTTCAAACAGTCTACACAGACTTCATTTGAGATTGTCAATTGAGGTAATCCATGCACCATTTTCTTACTCTGCAAAATTTGGAGATTTGTGTTACTAATATGTCCCAATCTGCAGTGCCAGAGGTGTGTGAGGTCCTCATTTGCTGCATTGAAACATACTTCCTATTTTGGCTGGAGGGACGTTGATAGCATCTTGGCTACCAAGATGAACATCCGATTTGCCGTCATTTTGGTTTGAATGATCAAACCTTTCCGTGGATGAAAGATTTTGCATATTCCAGCCTCTATAAGGATAGAAAGACCTCTTTCCTGGAGTTGCCCAATGCTTAGAAGATTATTTTTGAGTTCAGGAACACAAAAGACATCACCGACAATGAAAGCAGCATCATCAACCTCCATTTTGATGCTTCCTTTGCCAGAAACTTGCATTCTAGTATCATTGCCCAGCTTCACAGTTTATTGAGAGACACTTCCAAGCTCATAGAATAGAGCTTTGTTACCACACATGTGATTACTACAGCCTGAATCCAAGAACCAAATGTCTTCTCGCTTTGCTCCAATTTCATCGACATAGGCCATCAGCAACACCTCCTCCTTCTCGTCTAGTTCTGCGTAATTTGAATGTTTTCCCAATGTAGGGCATTCATATTGGAAGTGGCAAAAATTGTGACATCGGTAACATTCCACATTAGCTTTGTTTAGATATGCTATCCCTCATCCTCGACCTCCTCTAATTTCTCCTTTTCCTCTGCCTCTCCCTCTTTCTGATCTCCCTTCATGAGTCACCTTCAGCAATACTTGTTCTTCTCCGTCGACATTCTTCATTCTCTGCTCATGGATTAACAAGCTGCTTTGAAGTTCATCAACTGTAAGAGTGTCGACATTATTGGATTCTTCAATTGAGCAAACAACATAATTAAATTTTGGTACAAAGGATCTAAGAATCTTCCCTATAATATCCCTTTCTTGTACTATTTCTCCACACGCTTTCATCCGTTTGTCAATGGAAAGAGTTCGCCCGAAATAGGCATTAACAGTCTCTCCCTCCTTCATTCTGAGTATTTCAAACTCAGACTTCAATATTTGCAATTGAGCCCTCTTCACCCTCGTGGAACCCTTGAACTTTTGTTTCATAGAGTCCCAAATCTGCTTGGAAGTATCATCATTGAGTATGGTCTCCAAGATTTCTCTATCAATTGCTTGATACAAATAATTCTTTATCTTCATATCTTTCAACCGTTGCTCCTCTATCACCTTCTTTTGTGCTTCTGTCGCCTGAGTGCCGTCTGGAACCGTGTCGATTCCCTTCTCAATTAGGGTACAATATTCCTTTGCACGAAGGAAATTCTCCATCAGTTTTGCCCAGTGCTCATAGTACCCATCGAATTTTGGAATTACCGGTTGCACAAACTTTCCATTGGTACTGCCACTCTCAGCCATCTCTGCTCTCACACAGTGTTTCACTCTTTGCTGAAGCTTTCTACCAGGCCCTAATAGTTGAGCTTTGATACCAAATGTTAAACTGAAAAGCTTGTTTATTTCATTTGAGAAGTTGGCTATTTAAAACCCTTACATAACAGAATTAGAGAACAATCTGCACTAGCCTAAAAAATAGAACTTCCTAAAGACTAGGCAACTTATTAACAACACAGAAAATAACTCCTACAAACTAGAAAATAACTCCTACAAACTAGGACATTAACGTTAACAAATTAGACTACACATCTGATTATATTTTATAGGTTTTAAAATTTACCGCCAACATAATCTTAATAACATTTTGAATTAATAAAAGTATTTGGACGTTATAAATATAATGACTCTAAAATAGTTTTAAAATAAGTTATAATATTAAAAATAAAATTTAAGTATTATAGCAGTTCACAGGTAACGAAGAAAAATTCCACTGAAAACTTGCTAAACTCAACAAAACTTAAACTCGTAGCACAAACAAAGTGAGAATGAGAAAAATTTTATGAATGAATGAAAATGAGGTGAGATAAAAATTTCTTCATAGATAAGCATTGAGGTGAACATTCATGATTAATAAATTTTGTAGTGCCATTATGATTTTGTGCCACATTAAAAGGTATGATCATGAGGTGTTATACCTAGTTTCACCTTTGTATTATAGACTATGAATATTTAACAGGACTTAAATGCATTTTTTATTTTTTTAAATTTTTTTAATGTTTTAGTCCTCTTTTTAAGTTGTAGCTTTTTGATCCCCCTATTCAACTTTGAATGAGTGTTTTTTTGGTCCCTCCGCACTTTGGTCTATATGGCGATTGAAAAAGTTGATGTAGCATACAATAGTTGGCGCCACGTCATTAATTGAAATTAAAAAATTATTTATTTTAATTCTAAAATATTTTTTTAATAATTTAATTAATAAAATATATTTATAAAAACAAATTAAAACTTAAATTGCTCATGAAACCCTAAATCATCACGTTCATTCCCTTTCATTCGTCACTTGCGTTCATGTCCTTCTTCACTCATCTCATCCTCATCCCCCTAAATCATCATGTTTTCGTTCTTAAAATATTCTCAGATCCCCATGGTTTACATCATATTGTTCTCAATCTACAATCATGTCCCAATATTCCCAAGGAAGCAATTGCAGCAAATCACATTTCATATGTGACGAATATAGATGTAATCTCGATGCACCATTGACGCATCTTTGACCGATGCTAACCTAGGACGTCGTTTCTATGGATGTGGAATGTATAAGGTATTAAAGCTCTATAACTCATCTCATTCAAATTTTTGTCTATTCGTAAGCCATTGGAATTCTATTTCTTTTGCATTCTTTGTAGCTTCAGGGACACAAAAGGTGCAATCATTTTGTTTGGTATGATGAGTATGAGAAGCGGATTTTATGAAGAATTCTTAAGGTGCATTTTCACGATAGTAGGATTAAATATGAGAGCATTTTAAGATTTGCTCACACACATAAATAACTCAATGCATCCTTATGACTAGTAATCCTCTTAGTTAAATAATGTTTAATCTCTTCTAACATAGTTATGATTGGTTTATCTCTATATTCTAGAATTTCCCTATTAAAAGCCTCACACATGTTATTTACCTGTAGGTCACATTTAGAATAAGTCCTGAAGTGTGGCCTTCTCCAGTGTTTTGCAGGAATATATTTCATTCAAGCTTTTCATCTTTAGCATTGCCTTCTCCCATGCTGCAACTGTTATAGCCCTTGTTGCACTCCACATAACCTCTTTCAACTCCAACCCATGACATTTCTTCTTCTAGTTCCCATATAGATGCTTCACGCAAAGGCGTTACTCCACGTGTGCACTCACACTCTACACTACTCGTACTAGGCCCTAACATCAATATACAGTAATAGAAAAATTAACATACTGAGTAAAACTTATATAATGAAAGCAAGAGAATATTACATTGAAAGGTTGCCTTTTGTTGGTCTAAAATGAAAGCATATGCCCTATGGTTTATGCTTTCTAGATCCTCAATTTGAATGTTGATGAACCACTCCCAAGAGTCTTTTGTTTCAGCATCCACAACAACATAAGCAATAAGATATATCTTGTTGTTTCCATTCGTCCCCACAACTTCCATCAATTGTCCACCATAGTCCCCTCTCAAAAAATAAGCATCCAAACCTATAAGTGGCCTACAATATTTTGTAAATCCAGACTTGCAAACATCCAAGCATACATAAATCCTTTCAAAGACAGGACCTTCATTAGAATCAGCACATTGCACCATAACATTACTCTTAGGGTTTGACTTTAGTAACTCTTGTGCATAACGTATTAAATGGGTGAATTGGTCCATACCAGCACCTTGGATCAAATCCATAGCCCTTCTTTTGGCTCTATATGCCTAATCACGCAACAACTTCACTCCCCATCTATTAACGACTTCAGCAATCAATCTCATTGGTTTCATGTCAGGGCTATGTCTTAGAATATGTGCTAGTTTCTTAGCAAGCCATGTTGTCTTTGCATGCCTATTATGTGCAGTTCTATGACATGTGTGTTCATCAACTAGACTTGCAACTTGCCAAAATTAGTTCCCTGCCCTTTTAGTAATTCTCATGTAGAACTTGTAACCATCCATGCATTTTATTACTATCCTCTTTCCATCATTTTTCTTCAAAGCAACATTTTTCTTCACCTCCATTGCCTACTCCTTCAAAGCATCCATAACTATCTCTTTGTTGTTAAACATCATACCTATTTGAAACTTGAATTCCTCTCCACTTTTATAAGCTGGAAACCTATCATATTCCTCATTATCATCACTAAAAAGAGGTGTATGCAACACATCAAATTCGTCATCCACATCAAAATTGTTCACCTTATCAACTAAGTTATTAAAAGGTAAGACTCTGGTCCAATCCAAATCATCAATCTCATCACTATGCTTATACTCAGTGTCACTGAAACTGTCCAAATCATCTTCACTTCCAACATAGTCTGTGTCATTTTAACTCCCTACTTTCACTTCATCCTCAAAATTTTCACTCCTTACTTGCACTTCATCCTCAACATTTTCACTCCCAACTTGTATATCATCATCAACCCTTTCAATTTCTACTTCCTCATCATCATAATTTGGAGCAATTTCATCATTAAAGTGTACTTCCTCAGCATAATCGTGAACTAATTGTGCATCATATATCACTTCAGGATTACTAATGGAACGCTCT